>WURT03037184.1:0-14957 GCA_009936505.3 Holothuria glaberrima
ACCTCAGCAAGTGTTGTAGTCGCCAACCTTACATGTAACGAAAAAACTGGCGACTAAGTTTTCTGCAAGAGAACCTTGGGACCAAGTCTCAAAGTACCCCACAAATACACAAAATAATATTAGTGGTATAAGCTTACTTGAATGCAGTACAAAAACAGACATTTACATAAGACAAGAGAGAACAAGACAAGGAAGTAAGTGACAAATAATTGTATTACTTTTATTAATATTTTTATTAACTTCTATTATTTATATATAATAATTAAGAAAACCCAACTTGTTCATGAATAAATTAATAACAGAGAGTCAATGTGTTCTCTTCATTTTCGGTGAAGCAAGGACAACACCAAACATTGTTTACACAGTTAAGACTAGAGTTTAATCCCAATTAGATGTGCAAACATAATAAAACCTCTCTTAACGGTAAAAGAATTGAAGGGGGTGACGCAAGATCATTGTTTTCTCAACTTATACAGAATATAGGAATTATATGATGGGGAATATCCTTCACAATGGTTTCTTTTCATTTCATACCGTTACAAAAACTGGCGACAAAAAAAAAACAATTTTTGGCCACCAAAATTTTGCAAAATAAATAGATAGTCGGCAGGACAGAAAAATACTGGCGACCAAGTTTTCAGTGCACGTTAGCCAATCCATCCGTAAGCAGCCCTCACTGGTGATCGTAGATATGTTGAAAAAATATGACATCAAATCGGGGTGAGCCATCAGTAGAACGCCATCCCTTCCATTTGGAGATCCAGCACCCCTCCCACGTAGAGCAGTTTCGAACATCATACTACATCTTAGTGTACTATATCAAGCAAAGAAATCTTTGAAATGCTTCTGGTCTTTTGGGGGCCTTTACCACCCTTTGTCAGACAATAACATCAAAGAGAAGGAAGCTTTAATTTGTCCCTTTGAACCAGGTGGTTTGGATAATTTTCCAGACTTTACCTCTCAAACATTTTTGAAACAATGATAATGGGAACCAGCAGATGTGTACATGTATTACAGATTAAGCAGCAAATGGGTAAAATAATCCCCAGCATTGCAAATTTAGTGAGTAACCTTTCATTAGAATTTATCCATTCGTGGTGGTAAAAGTTTCTGGTTGACAATTTGTGAGGAAAAAGTGAAAGCTGTTGAGTCATTCATTGGGTAAAAGCACAGCTGGGAAAATGTTTGGACAATTATTGTTACCCATTTGATGGGTAGAACATTTAAACAGCTTAGATGGGTAAGGTTTACCCCCAAAAAGTAGGAGGTGGCATACGAGCCTATCGGTTGAGTTATATATATATATATATATATAAAATTTTACCCATTCTTTTAAAAGTACATCATATTCGTTGAAAGCAGATTCTTTCATGAGGAACAATAGCAAATTCGTGGTATTAGAATTTAACAAGAACAACATTTCTAAATCTTGAAAACCTATCTATAACGGTAACACACTACTTACTACATTACATTGATGAAAGGTACCTTTCTTCCATACAAATTATAGACAAATTACTGTAGTTTATTCACTTTTATAAAATCTTAGTTAAATCACACCCGAATATTTTTTACAAGTCTGAATGTAGTACAACCGTTTTAGTTGAATACACTACTTATGCCTTTAGAAGACTAACAAGTCTCATCTCTTTTAAAGAAGGCTTTGAATCTAGAATCCACCAGATCTTCTGCGAGGGGATCCTAGTACTTCCCTCTTCTAAATAAGAGTAACACCTGGCCCGTCGTAGTTTAATAAAAGCTCTTTTTATTATGATGGTTGAAGATCTGTAAGGTTTTTTATGTTCATTGAACTTCATTTCACTACAAAGGGGGGGGGGGTTTGTTTTGGGCCAATTACAACTTTTACTCAGGGGCGTAGCGAAGTTGTAATCTTCGGGGAGGGGGGTGTAGAGATCATGTTTTACCGACAGATCTGGTGACGCGTAAAACGGAAGCTCTGAGGTTTTAGCATATTTCTGGGTAAAAATTAAGTACCAGAACAGGTATATTTTGGTTCATGATACATTGATCAATGCAAAGATTCCTAGTAATTTTAATATGTTCGGCTATTCTTCACGTCATGCCAGTATACTTCTTGGAGCTGAACCTGACGTTCGGAATTTGAACACTATGCGTTCAGCATTTGAACACTAGACTTGTCAGGCGTTCAAATACGGTAAGTGTTCAAATAGATAAACATGTTTCGAACGCCTGGATGCATTTTCCAGTGCCGTACCCAAGGTTTCTCTCTTAAGGGGGGCCATGAACTATGTCGTGTGATCGCCGGTCTGGGGGAGGGGTATAAGGGGAGAGGACACCCCCTCCCCGTCTGGAAAATTTTGGAATTTGTAAGGTGCCTAGATCGCAAGCGGTGCAATATTTAAGTGTACTTCTGCCCTAATGAATAACCAAAAAATTTGGTGACAAATATTTTACTACATAAAAATATTGCGCCGCGGACGTTATGCACGGAATCAGTATACTTTCTGAATTTCGAGATGAAAGTAGGGGTAGTGGGGCTCTGAGGTTAAAATAAAGGCTTGTGAATTAGGAAGTCCTGTCGCAATTAAAGCAGATAAATTTGATATGCTGGCAGCAAGGAACTGGCAAAATTGTTCTGGTGAAGCTGATTCTGTCAAAATTTACACCCGCGTAGGGATTGCTTGTCAGATTTTTTTTTTTGCGACATTTGTAGCCGTTCATGCGACATTGTCGCCCAAATAGGGCTGGTTAAAACTCTGGTCATATGACCCGAAATAGCGCGCCTATAGGGAAGCCTTAAATTCCCTTTCTGTCCCCAAGTTGCCGACTGATTCGGTCACTCACCTAATTACACCGATGGCCGTTGTACGGCCGTCACATGCATGATAACAGACTGCCCGCGCGTTCTCGTTCTCTCTTTCTTTTTTTTTTTTCTCGTTTTTTTCTTTCCATTCTCCGTCATCCCTTTCACTCCTCCTTCCCTTTCCTTTACCTTCTTCCCTTTTCTTTTCCTCCTCTCCTCTTTCCCTTCCCCTCTCCCCTTTTTGCCGATATTGGGGGTGTGACACCCCCACACCCCCGCTCGCTACGGTCCTGCTTTTACTTGAGCTTATACTTCAACATAATCATAGTGACCGGAGCTATTTTATATCATGTGAAAGATTGTATTTGAGATTATTATTGATAGAAAAAGGAAGCTTTATATAAACAATTTTACAGCGACCTTAGATCTTTTCAATAACTTATGTAATCACCAATGTTTTTACAGTATGCAAGAGGAAATCAGTTCCAGATTAACTTCCCCGTTAACGCTTCAACATGTTTTGACAGTCATAACTCATTTCTTCTAAACTTTGTTTTTGTCTTGTCAGGTTTCCGATAGAGCTGCACATACTCCGTCGAAGTTTTTACATCATTAACAACATTTGTTTGGGATACTTTTCCCTTTTCCTCAATTGTGCTGTAAAGTGATCCATCTCCTGAAATGATTCCATCCACAGTGTTACGGTCTCTATTTCTTTTAAGATCTTCTCTCTGATTTGAAGCTTAATCCTCATAGACGAGGTTATATATCATTTCTACTTTTGATTCTCTGTCTTTATTTTCTGTTTCTGTCTCGTTCACTGCTTCGTATACCACCATGTTCTCCTTCAGAGTACATTTCTTCAAAGGGTTACGATTGTCATTTTCAACAACCTCTCGAAGCGTGACTGCTAATCTATTTTAGAAGTATACTTTGCTTGCATCATTTTGAAGTTACACTAAATACAGTAAAAGCAGTCACACACTGCATGTAAAATTCTAATTTTTTGGGTGCACGGCCCTCGTGAATGAGGGCGCTTGTGCATTATTCCCAACGAGGTAAGCTGAAATAGCATGACATGAAAATTCAATGGTTTGAGCCCGTCCAAATGTGTTGCAGGCCTATGGCCACTTTGTCCTTTTACCGATACAGTTCATGCGTGTATTTTTAAAGCTGTGATGAAAATGTCAAGACCGTTTGTGATAGTCATAATTTTCTACAGTCAAAAGAGTAGGCCTATACGTCAAAATATTAAATGCTACTATTGCCTAGCCCCTTGCACCTAACTGTCCTGCACCAGGCGGACTAAAGAAATTCGGTTAACGTGTCCTAGTTTTGTTCTTCAAGGAATCAAAGAGGGGGAGTTTTTTTTTTTTGATAGGGAGCTGGGGTCAATGGTTTGAAACAGGGAACTTGACAAAGAAGGATGACATATTGCAGGGACGGGGACCTCCGGACTGCGTTTCGTTTATAAGGACCACGAGACCATTTAACGAGGCCCGCGATGTAATTCACAAAGTGAATTCAGAATCAGTGGTTGAAACTAATAGATAATAATATTTTAATTTGCGGATCCAAAAAATTGTGAAGGGGGTGACTATTTTGGGGGAGGCCCAGGGTGTAAGGGAGGGTTTGTCCAGTCCACTTTGGAAAATTTTGTTTATGTGTGCTCAGATGCAAAATGGTACAATAATTGACAAATGTTTGTCATATTTCAGGGCCTAAAATAGTACCACTAATTGGACAGTTGTTCGGATTGTTTACCCAGAAATCAGACAAAACTTTTTTCTCATCTGGGCATTTATATCAAACATCCCCGGAAGTTTAGTAGTTTCTAGATATAACCTTATAAAGTGTCATGGATCAACGACGATCCCATCATTCGACGGGGGTGCAGTTCCATGTATCGCTAAAAGGAAAGGAAGCCACTATACGACGTTTTATTCGGTCGGTGAACCTTGCACATTTCTAAGAGAGGACGAAATCATCATGCGTAGTTCCATGCGAAAGGTAAAAAGGCTTTTTAAAGGGGCTGCGGTTTGAATGTAAACTGTTCGGTTCTTATGACCAAGTTGTTGTCATGCTCATATGTTACATATGGCGCAACTTCAGTAGCGAACCGTCGCTCGCGGTTAGGATTTCATTCAAAATGCTTTGTGTTAGAGCATATAAAAGATTGGAAAAACCTCTTTTCTATGTTTACTGACTTTCAAACCTTTAATAAATTGTAAACAAACAATTACACAATTTACATTTTCGCCCAATCTTCTACACTTGTGTGTCCTATATATATATATATATATATATATATATATATACTACATATATATACTATATATATATATATATATATATGAACATGTGTATATGTTTAATAACTCAAACATCTGTTAATATTGACAAGCACAAATAAGTCATAGAGGCACCATTTATGGGATATACTTTGGATGTGGTCTGTAGCTGTTCATAACAAACTATTACACGTCTCATTTTTGAGGTTAGGCTCAATGACATGTTTGCTTTCTTTCGAAGTAACTTTAAAGCTTGAATTTATTTAACTGAGTCGTAACTTGCATCAGACACGTGGTCATGCAGGGCAAAATGAAAAATGAGGGGATCCCGAAAATATCATTGTTGGTTCTGTGCATCATGCCGGTATTGACTTTAAGTATCAGACTTGGCTCTTTGTTATCGCTTCGTATGTTACATACATATTTAATGAAGTTGATATCTTCAAAACCGGGAATCTTTTCCATCACCTGATTTAAAGCGAGTTAAAGTCAACTGATGTTATGCAACATAATTGCATCTTAAAAAGAACGATTTCATTTAATATTACTTTTGGTCTGTAAAAACAGAAGTAAATGTTGCCTTCCGTTGAAAATTACATTTAGTTCAAATTTGTTTTGTTTTGTCTATGAAATACGCAAGAGAATGAGTTACCCAACAGGTACAACAACTAACCGTTGAAGGATAAGAGAAGATAGTGTTGTTCATGCTTGCATCAAACACACCTTGGGTTGAGCACTTTGGTACTTAAGCCTATTTTATGCCAGCAGCCAAGGCTACACCTCCCTCCTTTTGAGAAAGGTTTTCCAGAAGGTTTTCTCACTGCAGCCTTCGCACATTTTATCATATCTTCCTCCTTCGAAGAATATGTTTTCCCCTGAAAGGTACCTCTTGGCTTATTACTACTTCACCAGGCTACGGGTCTATTTGAACGGAAATTGAACGGAAATTGTTGATTCTATTATTTATGGTATTTTCAATTTTAATTTAGGATCATTCATAGTGTTTCCTTAATCAGTTTACTAATATTGCATGTCTTTATCATACAATATTCGAGAGGGAACACTAAAACGGCAGCAGCTACTGCCTGAGGGCATTGTTAAAAGCCCTGCCATGAAATGTTTAGCATACCATCTTTTCTCTATTAGTAGTTCAACAACTTTTTAAAATGTCATCAAAATTTAAATCAGTTTTTCAGACTTTTAAAAGGAAACAAAAATACTTTGCAAGTTGCAGATTTTGTAGAGGTTGTTTTGGATCTTATATGTTTCAAGACATGGTACGAGGCAAGAACATCGCATCCAGAGGCAATAACAAAAGAAGTTTCTTTAAAGTGTTTTGTGATCATTCCTTGAATTCAAGACGTTTTGTCAGGGACTAAAGCAAAAATGTAGTTCAGCTTGCGGTGATGATTTTAAAGGTGTCATGGGAGCTATTGGCATTGTAATAGACTGTGATCCAATTTTACTGGAAGAAAACATGATACTTCGTTGAAGCAATCTGTATTTAATTCTTCACTTTTCCGTTGGAAAAAAATTAAGATACGCCTTCCTGTTTGAATTACAAAAGGCAGAGAAATGCTACCTCTTATTGCCTGTATTAAAACCTGCAACTCGAGAAAAAAATTAGCAGGTTTGTATGGCTTACAGGAATTCTTCTCTAGTTATTACCTATTCTCGCAGGGTAGGTTGAAGAATTTTTACAATGGGATTGCTAACTTTGGGTTGGACTTACTGTACTGGGATGACATGCATTACGTAACCCAATTTGTTTTCCCGGTGCAGTTTTGTTCAAAATATTTTTGCGGACACTCTAAAGACTATTTGTAGAGAACAGGTCAATAAAGCTAGCGGGAAATACTGATTTGAATTGCGTCTATAAGATTCTTTTTAGCTCCCGACATTTGTAAACACAGAGAACGTCTTCCACGGCCAGTAAGTCTCCGAATAAAACCAGGTGACAGTTATGATTAAACCAAGTCACCAGTAGGTGCTTAATGGTTTTTTTTTTACTTAGATAGGACCTTTTTGAAAGATATTTCCGCAGTTGTAAAGGGTTAACAAACAGTGGCAGTACCTTAGCCATAACTTTATTCATGGGAATTGTGTATCGTAAGCATTTCGCACTGACTGGGGTCACAATTCTAAAGATACTGGGGTCGAGTATTTTTGTGAATATTTCTCAAGACTGTAGATGGGACTGAAATGTGACATCACGTGATCTTTACATGTCAAAATTATTGCAAGTTGTGAGAATGGTGGACATGCATGCTCCAAGTCGTCACAGCAATATATTTATGATATTGTATGTGTTGCGCTGAAATACAAAATAATATTAAAGTATGTAACTTATGATGAAGTGTGTGTAGCAATTTAAACGTTCTTCTGTCTTTGAATTGCAGCGTTTTCGTGAGAAGTAAGATGCGCCATGCATCCTCAAATTTAAATTGATATCAGCGTTAGCGGGTTATGGTTGAAAATTTATTTATAAATGTGCTCAAGGTTTGTTTTCAAATCCGCCGAGTTGGACCAGTTCTTAAAAAGAAGTCTTTACATAGAAATTGTTTTGGACATTCTAGATCCATCTCTAGTCTCCTGTACCTAGCGAAATTATTGGAAAAGATTTTTTTATACAGATTCAAACTTATCTAGCCCAAAATCAATTGTTTGAACCGCTGCAATCTGCTCACAGGTATGGTTGCAGTGTCAACACAGCTTTGCCTAGAGTGCAGAATGTCATTTCTTCGCTTGATAAAAAAGAGGCTGTCTTGATGTCACTATAAGATCTTTCCGCTGCTTTCGACACCGTCCACCATGGCATTCCCTTAGAGAGGTTGATTAAAAGGTATGGTGTTAGTGGTTACCATTGCCTGGTTTCGATCTTACTTACTTGAAAGGTATCAACGTATTCATTTGAATGGGGTCAAGGGACCACCTATCAGTCTTGATTGTGAGCTTCAACAGGGGTCTGTCTTGCAACCTCTTTTGTTTTCTATGTATACTATTCACCTGGGTGATGTCATTAGGTCATGTGGAAAGAAATACCATTTGTACGATGCTGATACTCAAATTTATACCCCATGTCCCCCATCTGCTTCCTCTGATGCCTGTAGGGATCTCGATTTGTGTCTTAGGAGAGTGAGTGACTGGATGGTTACTACCAGACTTAAATTAAATCATAGTAATACTGAATTTGTTATTTTCAGCAGTAAACATGCAAAGGTAGCTGATAATATGTTACTTCATATTGGTGAGGCGTGTGTTGCTCCCTCGGAGCAAATTTGCAAACTTGGTGTAATTTTCGATAGGCATATGACTATGGTTCCCCAAGTGAAAAAAATATGCTCCTCTGCAATGGTTTGTGTCACTCATTTATGGAAAATTCGCCCTTATTCATCAGACTGCCCAGCCAAGTCGGTTGCACATGCACTGATCACGTCTAAGATTGGTACCTTTAACTCGCTGTTGGTTGGTCTTCCAGCAGCGACTCTGAAACCTATACAACGTTTCTCAAAATTACTGCACGTATTGTTTCTAGGCTTCCCAAATTTACAAATGTCACCCCATTTTTAAGGTCTTTATATTGGCTCCTTGTTGTGAATATCGTGTCCAGTTCAAAGTCTTGCTGATATTATAAAAAGTCATGATTGGTTACACCTCTACATTGAAGAATTTGTTCAGGCACAAGAACCCAGACCTGGACTGAGATCTGCCAGTTACCAGTTTTTGAGAGTTCCAAAAACCCATGTTAGCTATGGGTACCGTTCTTTCGCAGCCTTTGCTGCTAATACATACAATCGCCTACCTCGTGAGGTCCGAAATTCTCCTACTCCTGCTTTAAGTCTCGTCTAAAAAGAAACTTGTTTATGTCTCTTTGAGACGGCTATATAGTTTTGGTATTGTGTTTTTGTATTGTGGCTGTTGCCGTTGTCAAGCGCTTTGAACCTTTTAGGGGAAAGCGCTCTATAAGAACTTTTCATGTATGTAATATACGTAAGTATGTAATTTCGTGTTAGCAGCCAAACAAATGCTATACGGCTACAGAGTTAGCTGGAGAATGAATTTTGTAATCTTGTCTATTAGATTGTTTAAATACTATAAAAAACAGTAAGAAGGCATCATCATTATAACAACCAACCCAACGCTAATATTGTACTCATTCTGGTTCTCTCAAAGCCTGTAAGACTGGAGGAAACGTACCCAGGCGCAACACACGTAGAGTGCCTAGAGGGGCTCTGTTACTCTTATCATAGTTTTAAACAAACCTCCACGCATACACACACAAGTACCAATGTAGGTGTTACAGCTTCTGTCGTTCGAGAAGCCAACATAAGCCTGCTTTTTAGTTTTATTTTTTTAGATTAAGATGTAATAAGAATCACAAGAATCGCCGGTGTTCATCCACGCTCACTCTGGCATAGGGTCGTCAATGAGCCAAATGGCTTCCTGACCCTCAAACGTTAAACTAAACAAAGAAAGAACCGCTTGTTTGTTGGTTCTTACGTTTGCTTTACTATGACAGTACCTCTCGCACTTCTTCCCGGGCGATTAGCCAGTATTTGAGCGGGGGTTCACGCCACGTTAACCAAAGACTTCAACGGCTCTGAGTGGTCGGACATCAAAATTCATTCTGATATGCATGAGTAGGGTCAGGATCTGTCCGACAGGGGCAAATCTCCTCAATATGATGCAGATGGGGACAACCAGGCAGAACCCCATACAAGGACGGCGGGTAAAGATGTCCAAAGAAAAATTTCGTGCTACAATTTGGGCCGAAAATTTTGGATTTCTATTGAGAAAATTATTGGGCTTTTTTAAAGAAGTTTAAACTTTTTTGTTTTTAATGAGGATTAAAAATTTGTCGGAATGTTATTGACGGCTTTGCCTCATTTAGAGCAGAATCGAGTTAATCGTCTGGGCGACTAGCCACTGTCGGGTCTACTTATCTGAACGTTTCTATACGGTTCTCCAATGAAATTGGAAAATTTCCTCGACAATAGAAAAGGGAAGGGCAGCCTTCCCCTACGAACACGAACCTCCTTCAACCTGCTTTTCACTTACCTTAATGTATAATAGAACAGCAATAGCCACGCAAGGAGATCTTCCCCTTGCCTATTCCCCTTTTTTGTCACTTGGCTATAACAGTGGGTCTAAAAAAAAACAATTCTCACTCATCAGAAATCCTGAGGGCTAAAAGTATGCATGTGATAACACCCCATCTTTTCTTTGAGACCAAGTCCTCACTAAACCTCATATTTTGCTAATCGCAAATCTTTCCCACTCTAAAATCAACGTTGCTGACTCGTTTTACTCTGCCCAGATTTTACAGATTTTATACGACCTTTTTAATATGAAATGTAGTGTTTTATCCTGTCAGTTTATTAGCTACAGATTATATCCTTCTTCACTTTAGGATAAATAAACCGATAACAACTTTACGCTTTCAGGCAACAAGTGATATATCTGCATAAATATAGCTCTTATAAAACAATAACTACTGGTGATCAATAGTGCATCCAAATGTGCTTCAGTGGTTAAGACAAATAATATATTTTCCACAGACTTTTTAGCAGTATTGTAGTTGACCGTTGTAACATCCTTCTCAGGGTTCGTTCTTAGTTAATACCATCTAGTAAAAGTTTACTAGCCTGGTACGCTCATTGTTGATTCCTTGGCAAAGGCGAAACGGGACTTAACGCAATCAAGCTGGTGAGTGTATGTGTATGCGTATGTGTGCTTGTTACGTTTAGCTTGTAACCACGATATCTCAAGATAGAACTGATAATACTTTTCATGCTTAGTTATTATTAATCATTCTTAAAGGAACAACTGTTAGGGAGCAGGGAGGTCAGCGGTTATTTGAGGTCACCAGAGGTGAAAACCCAATAAAATGTGTAAGCACGATTTCTCAAAGAAGAAAGTACTATTACTTTTCGTACTTTAGAATAGGGATATGTGACGGTAAGTCGATGTTTTGTGTAGAGGTGAAAAGTAATAAGACGTCAAGGAAAGTGAAATAACCAAAACCTTCAAGATTGCTTGTAAATACGTATATCTCAAGACTAGAATGAAAACTAGTTTTACAGCTTGGGGAAAAGATTTCTCATCTTATTTTGAGTAAAAAAACTTTATTGTTTTTCGGAAAGCTCAGAGGCCATTTGAGGGCAACAGAGGTAAAAACGGTAAACCTTGTGAAAACGATATTCCTACTCTTGAGCACAGAAAAGGTTACTGAAAAGAGTTTACAAACTTGTCCATAATTTGGCTTATTGAGCTACCTCCATGGTTGGATTAGGTTGTTAAAAAGCTTCTGATGAAAAACCAAAAGTCATTTCCAAGAGGACAAGAGAAGCCCCCACATCCAGCCAGGGCGCGTAACGTCTTACACCAGGGGTTGCGAGCCATTTTGATAGTTATAATCTGATCGTGGGCCGCATATACAAGCCGAGGTAAAGGCCAAGAGGCCTTAAACAGGTCCTGTTGGGCCAAAGCCCCTAGGGGTACCAGAATTTGTACAATTGTTCAGGTAATAAAATGTTCATACACTATCTTTTAATGACATTGAATCCCAAAGGCTACTCAGATCAGAAGCATCACAATATAACCATTTGACTTAGTAGAAATAATGATTTAGCACAGACGAAAAATGCGCGGGAAGTGCACCGAAAATGCATTGTGGATACAAGGATCTCAATAAAATAGTGTTAGTGTTTCGCGGCAGATTTACCTGAAATATATGGAAAGTGGTATAAGCAGGAACAAGAATGCAAAAATGCATTGTGATTTCGATGATGTATGTTTTATTCCATATCATTTCTTTCGGTCACTGGTAAAATGCTATCTTAAGGTGTTGGAAAATTACAGTTTTGTGCTCATATTTGATCTTGGGAATTCTTGGAAAATTTTGCATCTTGACCTTTGGAAACCCCAGAAGACGATTTTGAAAATTCTTGAACTTTTTGACCTGTGGTGACCTGAGAGGAAGGGCTTGGGAATTCCTGGGAAAGTTTTCGTTTTGACCTGTGGTGACCTCAGGTAAAGATCTTGATTTTTCAGTATTTGATCTATGGTGACCCCAGGTGACCTTTGACCTCCACCAGAACCAATAGGGTGCTTCGTTTCACCATAACACATCTGAATACCAAATAATGAAACTTAACCAAGCTTCCTACATTAAGATATGGCCTTCACAAGGTTTCCAGAGTTTGACCCTGGTGACTCCAAATGACCTTTGAACTCCACCAAAAACAAAAAGGTTCTTCCTTTTACCATAACGCATCTACAAAATGCGTATAAAATCAATCCAAGCTTCTTACCTGGAAATATTGTATAAAGAAGGTATTCGGAGTTTGACCACCCGTGACCCCAGATGACCTTGACCTCAACCAAAAATAATACGGCTTTTCCTTTTACCATTACGCATCTATATACTAAGTATGAATCAATCCAAGCTTTCTATCTTGAGATATTGTGTTAACAAGGTTTTCGGAGTTTGATCTCCAGTCACCCCAGATAACGTTTGACCTCCACCGAATACAATAGGGTTCTTCCTCTTATCTAGTCAGGGTAACCCGACATCGAGGGCAAGCTTCATTTGGCCTTTCCTAGCCCTCGAGGTCAGGGAGCATACAGTGACAAAAGTCACTTCCCAACCAAAAAACGTGGAGGGCCAATCAGGGATAAGAACGGTCATCTGATATGAATATGTATAAAATTGCGAATTTTAGGGAGATGGGAAACGTGGATGGAAAACAACTTCTCTTGTTTACAAAACAATGTACCTTTTTCCTTGAATCCAATCCTTACCGAGAAGTCTAGCACATGAAAGGTTGATAACACTTGCTCCATACCTGTCTGAAAGCCTCACGCCTACATCATCGTGGATAAACATTAAAAATGTGCGGGATTTAATTGCTACAGCTGAGGTGTTCACTGCAAACTCAACCACAGGCGTTCAGAGCGTTAAATTTACATAGGCTTATACACCTCATTGTGAATATAGGCACTATTTAGGGCTACATACGCCCGTGACTCAACCACTCACCATGTCAGTGTTATTGGTTGAGTTCTTCAGGTGACCAAAGGTGATAAAGCTTTTCATAAACATTTATATTTAGACTCGAAGCTCCATCTTTACTGGAAGTAAAAATCATTACTATTTGCTCCCTGCCCTCGAGGGCAATGAAAGGCCAAATGAAGCATGCCCTCGATGTCGGAGTACCTTGACTACCTCTTACCATAAAGCATCTACATTCTAATTATGAAATCGACCTAAGCTTTTTATCTTGAGATATCATGTAAACAATGGCGTCTTTTCTTATCATGACCATCTACATACTAAGTATGAAATCAGTCCAAGATTGCTACCTTGAGATATCTTGTTAACAAGTTTTTCAGAGTTTACCCCAGTGACCCCAGTGACCCCAGATGACCTTTGACCCCAACCAAAAATAATTAGGTTCTTTTTCTTACCATTACGCATCTACATACTAAGAATGAAATTCATCCAAGCTTCCTAACTCGAGATATCTTGTTAAAACGGTTTTTCAAATTTTGTCCCCAGTGACCCCAGATGACATTTAACTCCCATCAAAAACAAAAGCGTTATTTCTCTTAATATGGGGCATCTATGTGCCAAGTTTGAGAACTGTCAGAGTTTCCTTTTTTGAGATATCGTGTTAACGAGCAAAGTGTCACAAACACACACATACATACATGTGATTGGCGTCAATCGGGGACACGTTTTTAACAGTGAAAATGTGGATATCCCCACTTGGAGTGTATCCACACTTGACTAGGGAAAAAAAGCTCATGTCCCCCATTAACACGTATTACACGCATACACACACACTCATGTACCAGTACATTATGTGTTTCCTAATGATAAGTTCACAACATGGAAAATGGGGAAACGCCAAATTGTTTCGAACTTGCTGGGGCACATCTTTGAAAGGTGCAAAATCCAATTTCATGGAAAATTTTGCATTTGGCAATTGGGTATATCCCCATTTGCAGGTGATACCACACTTGCCTGAAGAAAAAAAGCTCATGTCCCCTATTTACAACAATAACATACGTATATACGCACACATACACACACGCAGACACACACATACGCACCCTCACTGCCTTGTGGGGTACTGTGCAGAAGACCCGGTAAGGAACTCACAGGATTTCCCCATTATGGCACGCACTTCACACCAATTTATGTTGGTGTACCCAAATGATTTGATGGTGTCCATTTATACAGCCGTAAAAGTTATACCGTAGTGTTGAGCCATATATCGTGTAAAAGTCTATGCCGTGGTGTCAATATTTATTCGATCTTGCTTTATATTTAGCCGTACATAAGCGAATATGGAGTGACCAACTATTTGGCAGTGTCAACGTGAATATAAGGTGTTAAAATATTTGACCATTAAATGCAATTTCGAGTGCCAAAATATTTGGCCGTATTAACAAGAATACAGACTGCCAAAATATTTGGACAGGCTTAATACTGGACAGCGTCAACACAAAAATGGCGCTACAGAATATATGGCCGTTTTAGTGCGAATACGGCGAAAATATATATACGGGGTACAATGTAATATGTAGTGAACACGAATATGGACTGAAGGTAGCATGCACATAATTTTCGGGAGTAGGTATCCATGCCTTATGTCATGTAAATATAAGACTATAACAAGTTCCAATTTCAAGATGGATTTCCAAATTTGATGTCAATTTACCATTTTTATCAATTATGCCTGTTTTCTCTGGGATTCATGTCGGAAATATCCGAGAGACTGTCACTTTTGCCAATAGCCCCGACTACTTGTCGCACGTGCGGCAAGTAGTCGGTCCGTACATCCTGACTACTTGTCGCACGTGCGACAAGGAGT
>WURT03037195.1:0-14956 GCA_009936505.3 Holothuria glaberrima
CCCCATTGACTTATACACTAAATCAGGTCAGTTCTTTGTCCCTAGTTAAAAGTTCTCAACCTGGACATTTGAGCTAGATGGGCTTGAAAGTCTTGTATAATAGGTGCATGTCTCCAGTCCTGATCACTTCTCAAAGACCTGACTTCACATATAGTGGATTAATGCAATCAAAATATGGCACTAAAATTGGTCAAATTGCTTTTAATTTCGCACAGTCTTTCTACAATAATCAAGAAACTGAGCCGTAAAACCTCATCTAACTCCAACTCTACAATAATCAAAGTTAAAACTGATCATATTCAGTAAGACCCTATCTTATTAATGACGCTCCCTATGCTCAAAATTCTAACAGTCCAATGATGTTTGCACACCTTTAAAAACACTATGGACAGCCGACTCAGAACCTTTGGCATTAGGGCGGAGAGACTTGTGCTTTTGTAGAACTTGAACAAGAATCCAGAGGCAACAAAGAAAAAGGCTAAATTTTATGTGTCGGGCAGCTTGGATCCCTATCACGTAAACCCTGATGCTACCCCAGCGTTGGGTTTACACATTTATCGTACCTGCTATCCTAACGATATGTCTCCCGAAAAAAAGAGACAAATTCTGCCACGGAAGAACACGGTTTCCTACGCCCCCCCCCCTTCGACCCGCTCTCATCCCCCTTGATGTCATTTACAGAGCAACTTACAAAGAAACATTTACATAACACGCTAAACATGTACAGGAAATATGTACAACATTTATGCATTGAAACAACATCATTTGGATAATATAAAGTGCGGTACTAATCAGGGCCCTAGGTAGGGTCATATGATCAGGGGTTGTGAAGGTTCCAAATTCCGACTGGCTGGATGTTTTTTGCAACTGAGCTGTAGCGTGTATAGTGTACTTTTTTTAAGGACCCTGTGTTTTTTGTATACATCAGTGAGGATCCTTTCTTTGCCACTACATAAAGGTGCCGTCCTGGGGGAGGGGTGTGCTCCCCTTTCTTAGAAATTTTGGTTAATATAAGAATGCTCAGATGCAAATGGTGCAATCTTCGGGACAATTTTGAGCTGCTCACATCAGGCGCGGTGGACGGAAAAAATGTTGATGGGGGGGGGGGGGCTGAATGCCAGGATGATTATATTAGCGGAGCGCCACCATCGTTGTCCCGGAGCGTACAAGAAAATTTTTGGCTTTACAAACTCTCCAGATGGCCGGAAACGGCACTTCCCGAGTGTTTTTAGCTGCATGTACCCAGCCTTGAAATATGGATCTCATATCTGCAATTTCTCAATTAATGAAAAAAAAAAAAAACCAATCTACGAGAAATGTTTATATGTTTCTGAGCGGAGCACCACCATCGGTTGGCGCGGAGCGGACAAGAAAATTTTTGGCTTTAGAAACAACTCAGATGGCCGGAAACGGCACTTTCCGAGTACTTTAAGCTGCATGTATCCAGCGTTGAAATATGGATCTCATGTCTGCACTTAGGCAAATAATGGGGTGGGGGCTGAAGATACCTTTTTCCCGCTCACTTTTTCATTGGAGGGCTGGCCCCAAGCCTCCCGGGTACGCCGCCACTGACTCCTATATGGCTGAAAAGGGTTCATAATTTGGCCAATTCAGCAGCAGTAGGGATCCTTCCTTTGTCACAAGGTAAAGGGCCGTCCTGGGGGAGGGGTCTTTGAGAAATTTTTTATTAATTTAAGGTTGCCTAGATGCAAAATGGTGCTATGTTTGGGATATTTTTGAGCTGCTCCTATATGGCTGGAAAATGTCGATAATTTATAGTGAATTCTAATTTCTGGTTCGGTGTAGGGAGAGAGTAAGTTGTCTTAGAGAAAAATACGTTGCCAAAAAACCTCCTGAATACCCCCCCCCCCTTTATTTGGCTTCTTACTGTCTTTTAGTTGAACAACTTTTCTCGCAAAAACACGTGCGTGGAGTCAACAGAAACATTTTTGGACTATTACGAAGATTTTCTTTTCCTTCATTGTGCACTATAAAAGGGCATCTTAGGCTGGCGGATACCTGGAAGTTCTAGATCAATCATATAAACTTGGGCAAAGACATAATGCTTATTACCTGTCATCCAAATGATAATATAGAGTATGACGCCAAGCACTTTACATCTATAGGATTTTTAATAATTTTGAACGAAAACTCCAGACGAATGGCTTCCAGTCTGATAGGTATAGCCAAAGGAATGAGGACTAAAAGCGCCTTACAGACTTTATTTTTGGTCAAAAGTGTATTAACAATTACCATCTATACCGATAATGGCTGCGCGCGAAGCGCTCGGCATTTTTTTTTGAAAAATGTATAGCGTCAAATACGTACTTTCAACCTTCCATAATATGCTACAAATTAGGTTGGAAGATCCCATACTGATGCGAGGCCCTACAGATTTTTGGAGATGTATCTCTGTTTTTCGGAAAGTGTTGTGATCGAAATAGTTTCATGTATAATTACCTTTAATAATGGTAATGAGATGAAGCGTTAACAGTAACTTATGCGCGCGAAGCGCGCCGAAATTTTGTCATTAACTAAGATGTCAAAGGACAGTTTTAATTCGATTTTAGTTGAAGAAAATAATGTTTGGTATTAATCTGACTTGATCTAGTTGGAAAATAGATACAAAAGTTGACAAAGGCTCAGTCGTAAAGATATGCTAGACTGAGGAATCAGAAATTCCAACTGGTATTTCAGATTTTCCGACTACCTTCCCTCTGACGAACTTTGGGGGGAGAGACACCCCCGGTCGCAACGGCCCTGGTACCAATACTAAGGATAAGGCCGTAAAGGGGTGTTTGCTCGAGCTGCTAGCCCCCCCCCTTCCCCCCACTCTCCGGTACCTCGACTTACGTGCATCACTGAAGGTGTTTTTGGCCATACCTATTATAACCTAAAGGTTAAGTATAAGGAGCAATGCCCCTTGACTTTCGCCCCCCCCCCCCCCACGAACGTGGTTATACACTCCTGATGAGACACATTAATCACCGTCCCTAAAAATCGTTCTTTAGGCGACGATTTACAGCCTGCCTGGTAGATTCTCTCATAAAAATGTTATGCAGTAAAATAATTTTGCAGGAAAAAACGGGACTAAAGGGTACCCACAATTTTGCGTGAAACGTAAGGCAATCATATAGGCTAAGCATGTTGAAACAATAGGCCTCCGTGAGATCTTAAGATTTCAGTTGTGTCACGCCGCGTGCTTCATGCATCAGAGAGAAGGTTAATGCGTCCGTGCGGGAAAATTTTGGGAAAAGGAAACTAGAGACTATGTTTGCGATTTCGTAGGTTCTGAGGGCCTTGAAAACATAACTAGGAATCAAAGTTTTCAGCATTTCCTAATTTCTTTTTTTTTATTTTTTGGGGAATCTCAGTCTGCTAGGACTGCAACCACCCTCCCGCAGGTTACGGTCCTGTTGAAGTTTTTACAACGAATCTATCAACTCTATAAAATCACGTGCGATCGGTATACGTGTAGCTACCGATCAACTGCTGTCAATGTGTCATTCAAGCCAGCTTCGTCCCAAGTGTCGTTGCGATATTCAGGTACGAAGTCCAATCAACAAACATCTGTAAGGTATACAACATTAACCTTGTGTACCACATTTAGTCTTTCAGTGCATGCTTCAGGAGTTCAACACATATTTCTTTCCTTACATTTATATCGTTATCTCTAGTTTTTTAAATTACGTATTGACAACTTGAGTTACAGACCCAATCGAAATATTGACTGCACACTTTTCCACTTTTTAAATGGCCTTGAGTGATCCATGCATTTTCGGTACTGCATTGGGGGGCATTTTGCCAAAAATCTTTATAAGCTTAGTGCCAAATGATTATGGTGCAGTAGTGCTCCTTTTTTAGTCAGCGTTACATTATAGCCCGGCCCACAACTAAATTCGCAACTGACCTGAAAGAGGTTCCCTCACACAATAGGCTATGCCCCCCCCCCCGATCATAAATCCGGCTCTAGGTGATGCAGAAAGGTTGATGATCATATACAGTAAGACAAATTTATGTATTGATTTTAATGAATTTTAGGATCCACGATTAATTAAGCTAAATTCAAACTGTGCGGAAGGTATATAAGCTTTACTGATTGGTCAATGACAAGGGCCAAATCAGCAATATTGCACAGCCGAGTTTCTCAGTGTACATACATTCAGACTCTTAAATTTGTAAACGGTATAAAAAGGTTCAGTTTTCTGAAAAGGTCTGGCAAGCCACTGCAGTCCCTTTAGCAGTAGAAAAATGTCACTACGTAGGCAATAAAACTGCTCAGATTGAAGTGTAGAATGATTATTAAGACCATTACTGGACAAAATATACTCTAGAAGGGTGGTTGCCTCCCACTTTGCTATGCAAATGTCCCATATTGTCAGAAATGATACTTTCTGTGCCCCCTTTCAAGCTGTATCTAAGCAATCTTTATTCAAATGTTTCGAAAAAAGTTTCTCTGAAAATTTCGGGGGACTGGGGACGGGGGTTGAAAACTGCCCTGGCCATGTGAGTCCATCACTTCCAATAGGACCATAATTACAACATTAAAATGAGTCCGTAGCCACGGGGGGCATTTCGGGGCAATACCCCCCAAAAATATTTCTGCCCCCCAGATGAAAATTGAAACTGCATAATAATTAATGTGGTGGAACATTTTATGCCCCCCCAATCACAACATTTTCCCCCTACAATCACAACACTTGCCCCCCTAAAAATGTGAAGCTGGCTACGGGACCGCATTAAAATATCAAGTTCCATTTGTCGTGGACATGCTCAACACCAATTAACTATACATGACCAAAAGAAAAAGAACATACCTATCAAGCAGGCAACCTAACTACTTGTTATTTAATGCAATGTAAAGTACACTTTCAAAGAATCATCACAGTGTTGGAGAAGGCCAATGTGCTATATGTATACTGTGTACTAAGAATTTCACCACACTATTCAGGTCAGGATATAGGCCTACTCTGATTTCTTCTTGAGAAGTTGACTTAACCATCAGTTTCTGGCAAACAGCATAAATGACATGATTCTGATTCTGAACAGGAAAACCAAACATGTACAACCACTTCCATGCCACAAAAAGTAAGTGCTAGCAAACAGATCATTTTTAAATTGTACATTGTCTTTCTTGTGAACTTAGAAGAATACACACTGCATATATTTAGAGAGAAGGCATATGAATGGAAAGCACCACCTCCACGGCATATCAGCAGCATCAAGAAATGAAACCTTTTAGTGAAAGTAATAAAGGTACAAAGATAAATAAACCAAAGAGTGAAAGTGATTTCAGTTCACAATTTGTTAAATGTTCCAAATTCATGAGTGTCTTCCAGATTCTTGACAAAAACATAATTCCATCTGGTCCCAGCTGCTAGGCTGGCTAACTCTGTCTTTCTTGTCACTGACCAGAATCTCTTCCTGTGTGATACTTACACAGTTTCTCTTTTCATAATGTCCAAAGGAGCTTACTGCATCCTCGCCTTCCTCTTGTGAACCAAGGAGACTGTGTTCGTAGATACTTTCATTGAGTTTTCATGACCACCTACCCAACAGGAAAATGATGGATCAATAATACTACCATACTTTCACATTGCTTTCCACAAGTGTATGGCTTCCACAGCACGTTCCAGAGTTTCAAATCAATCTTTCTATATGTAAATGTTCAAAGCTCCTGAGGATACTACTAACCTGGCAGTCTGAGGATACTACTAACCTGGCAGTCATTGTAAGCTGTGAAAACTCACACATTGGTTTATAATTCCTGCTACAATCTCCTATGACAAGGACCATGAGAGGACACATCCCATTTCTTCAGTCTTTGGAATGAATGATGTGATTGCCATTGAAATTCCAGCTTCCTGCCTGAAAGGCAGACACTCTACCCATTGGCCATCCCGTCTGTTGAGACAACACCTTGAACAGGATAAAAACAGAAAGACTTGTTTGAGTGACTGTAATGTGTCACTTTTTTCTGTATGCAACAACACAAAAGCACTTGCCAAGGTGGTTCACTGCTTCATTTCAGTAGTCTTCTAGTGAACATGATACCAGGTAAAAGTTTGCTCATACAACCGTTGCTATGAGGGCAAGAAAGTATCCAAAATATCCTAAAATGACACATTATTCATGAGTAAGGCTTTAAATGACGTACATGGCATTCAAAGATAAGTCTCAAAGAAAACACCCTAGACCATAGACAGGCAAGGTGCAGTCTACTGAGATATCTTAAAACCCCTGTAAGTTTAGCCCACTTGGCTCTGACACCTAAGAAATTATTAAAGTCCCCTTTCCATAAAATTAACAGAAGCTCACATGTTCCAAGGGATTCCTTGCCTCTGAAAATATGTAAGTACTCTGACTACTAAATGGACACAGTTTGATCACAGGGCCTACCTACAAACCATTATACATCCTCGCATTAGTACTTTGTCAAAAGTACCTTCAGCTGGAGACCAAAGGGTGAAAATCAAATGTTTCCCCTGAAGGGCTCTGCTCCGGAAAGGAGCCATGCCCCCTGGTGGGACACTAAGACTCAACATGAGAACATCTCAGCCATCAGATCCTTTCAGTCATAGGTTTGTCATACATATACCTGTCCCACACTGGCTCTATGGAACAGATACATTCATTCTTGCAAGTAAGAGCAAGAACTGACTTGCATGGCTTCAACAGAGTGCTGGAAGTACAGTAAGTGATGTTATTTGTTATGTAAGTGTGAGTTACCAAAGTGTACACTGAAATAAATTTTTTTGCCCAAGTTTCTACTAGTCAGTCTAAATGGTACTTTTCCAAAGTCCCCTTGACTCTCTGGCAAAGAGATAACCAAGATGTTACTCCCAAATGAAAAGAGCTTCGTCCCTTAGGGGACAACAAGACTTACAGTGACATAACTTTTCTCTCGACCATCAGACCTCTACATCATGGCCCTGTTTTACACTGGTTGACAATAACAGATACTTCACATGATCTTAGCTACTAGGAAAGGCTGAGAGGCAAAAGCTACTCTAAATATACTTTTCCGAAGTCCTGTCGACTCTTTGGTGAAGAGCTGAAGGTTAAACCAAACGTTTCTCCTGAAGAAGTTCTGTTTTCCAAAAGGACAACAAACTTAACACTAAATCTCAAGTCAAATAGTCACATTTAGCCCCAGGAAGTAGTAATACCAATTTATACTAATTGGGCCACTGGGATCTAAACATCAATTTCCAAAATCCTGCTGAAGTGAAATCAGTGTCCACTACCTCCTTTAAAGCTCTGTAATCTTCTTTTTTCTGTTTGAGAATCCCTAGAGTTGAGAGGAAATTGATAGATGAGGGGGGTTCCAAGGGGCAGGTGGTATGCTCCATGGTGAAAGGGTTGAGGATGGGGACTGGGGAAGGAGTAGGAAGTAAGCAAAAATGAAACGCCGCATCACCACTGGTGTAGTACTTATATCAGTACCTAGAGGCAAATAACCTGGAAGCTAAGAGTTTATACAGTCAGACTAGGTTTGATCCACTGTTGCCATGGGTGAAATTTTGTTTTTCTGTTTTTACACAGCTTCAAGGATTTTCTTTTTTTGTTTAAAGTGATGACACATTTAGTTACATAAGTACATGGGGTACCTTTGTGCCAAATATCACATGTATCCATCCAATTCTTGTCTAAAAATATGGTGTATACACAGTCTTCACAGTTTGATCTTTGGTGACCCCAAATAATCTTTCACCTAACAAGAAAAAAAGATTACACTATATGACATATTGTGCTTACAAGGTTAGCACCTTCTGACCTCTGGTGACCTCAAATGACCTTTACCAAAAACAATTCTGTTCTTTTAATTAATACTGCTAATAAGATAACATGTTTACAAGCAATTCACAAGGTTTTCTTATTTTCCCTTCTAAAGCCCTTTACCAAAAGAGGGTTCATCTACTGACCCTTACATATTCACATTCTAAATACTGTATGACATGTATCCATGCTTGCTAACCTGAAATACCATGTTTACAAGGTTTTTGTTTTTTTATACCTCTGATGACCTCAAAGGAACTTTGACCTCCCTCAGAAACAATAGGATTCTTCCTCTTAATATGATAATTCTATACACAAAGTATGAAGAGTACGCATTATTCCTGTCTTGAGATATCATGTTTACAAGCCTAAGCATCACAAACATGCACACACACATGGACACATCCTCATACATAAACCTGCCAGCATGATTGTATGGGTTCCTTTCACCTTCTGCAAGGAATCAAAAACCATTTCCACAAATGTGACTTCAGCAGTCAATATCATTCAAAACTTGTGCAAGTACATGATGCTATTGTATCAGTTGTGACTTGCTGAAACATGAAAAGTTTGAAGTATACTGAATGACAAGTCTAATCAAATTCAGGTAAAACTTTTATAAAAGAAGACTTTCTACCGCTCTGTAGCTGGAGCATATTTTTGAGTGACGCAAGGGGGCGTGGGGGAGGGAAGCTGAACACTTATGCCTGAGGTTTAAGTGATACCTTTATCACAAGTTTGCCTGAGGACGAGTGTATTTTCCTGTATAACAGTGAATTATCTGCCATTGTCTGCAGCTCCCCCACTTTACTACAGATTTCATGAGAAAACCTTTATTCACATACAGTTGTTAAGTAATTATTTTGCACACTTATGTTCATCAACTAAATCTGAGTCCTGTATCCTCCACAACTGCATTTTCAGCAGTCTGGTTTCAGCTGTCAAGTCCTGGTTTAAGCAACTTGCATACACGTCCTTAATTTACATGTAAAATGTATCAAATGACATGTTTTGAAATTTTAAGTACTTACACATGTTGTCCACTGAAATCTTAACAAATCAGCCTGTTTGAGTAAACCTACAATACCTATTGTTATCTCCATCCCCTTCTCTACCCTTGGTGTACTATACAACAAAGCAAAATATACTCAGCTTATGACTACCGAAAACTTACCTCATTAGTAACTCTGATCAGGTTTTTCAGAAACATCTACCACATCATCTACTAACTAGAAGCAGCAAGCATTGCCCCAGACAATTCCCACCCAGACAATTTCACTGTCCAGGGAAAGGGGTATCCTGTAACTACAAACACTTTCTCCTTAAGAGAAGGTGGTGGCCCAACCCTGTCTTATTTCTACCAACAATTTTTAAAAACTTATCTTAGTTTATCCTTTGAGTATTTTCCTTTACCTTGAAGGCTGACAGCTTGGAAGTTCAAAACCATTCAGGGTGTATCTGAATCTCTTCTTTCAACCTCTTCTCAACCAAGGAGAGCAACTGATGATCTGATGAGAAGTTGTAACTAATGAACACTTGCTTCTTTGTTGCTTTAGCTAATATATCAGTTTTATTACATGAAAGAAAAAAAAATATGAAAGTTTAAAGGCACTGTATCCTTTCTCACTTTCAATTAAATTTACCATCTCTTCTTTTTAATACCAAAGTCACCTGAAGTCCCACCTTCTTGCTCCTGATGTTAGGTCAAATGCAATATCTCATCTCCCTACACATTATATGCAATGGTTTGGCATAACAAAACAATGCTACTGTAGAAAGACTATACTTGATATATAGACAAAACAAGTTTGGTGTCCTTTCCAGGTATGTACTAGTACTGGAAGTAGTTTGTTTGGTTTTTACTCTTTGGCTGGTAGTTGCGACTTCAGAAAAATAAAGACAATTTAAACACAACTATCCAACTTTCAAGGAAAGGATTATTGCTCTATGTGAAGATAATGGCACTTTTTCAATTAATCAATTTCAAGTGGTACAGTATGAACTCAGTTGAAGAAATTCCTTTATCTATGAAGTAACTAGCAACTAATTTGGCACAGTTTACATTCGATATAAAACTAGGGAATCGAGACATCCAAAATAATTTTTATTGAGGAAATGAGAGACATTTCATTGGTGGGGTTGATGTTCAAACATACCCTTT
The DNA here is from genome assembly GCA_009936505.3 of Holothuria glaberrima. Classification (NCBI taxonomy): domain Eukaryota; kingdom Metazoa; phylum Echinodermata; class Holothuroidea; order Aspidochirotida; family Holothuriidae; genus Holothuria; species Holothuria glaberrima. The sequence goes on from WURT03037195.1 coordinate 9,941, forward strand.
TCAAAGAATGCTCCAAATCTAAATTTCTCTTTGATATGGTAAAGGTGAAATTTATCCATAGAAATTTTAGTAAGGGAGAATGCTGACACAGTGCATCACTGCATGTTTAATCAGTGAAGAAACGAAAATTGTGATTGAGCTTCTGCTGCATAGCAAAATGCTGGTTGATTGGAATGTCTCCATAGGTACAGTACAGTGTGCATATATCTTTAGAGTTAAATAATCAGCTTATCAGTGTTGCGAAAGATCAGCAGTAGTTTTCACAACAAGGATACGTCATGATGATTTAAGTGGTTTTTTTTTTGTATGTGTAACCTGAAAAAGTTAGTTTCTTCACCAACAATGAGGCCAAAAGCAATGACAGGATGTTTATATAATATCCTGTTGCTTTATTGCCCTACAGAGAGCCAAATCAATGGCTTCAGTCCAGATCAACAGGTGTCATTCTCAATTAATTTAATTTTTCTGGGTTTATCACACTTTATAGAGAAACTTTCCTGCAATTACAGTGTTTAGCTCTAAGATATTTGGCATAATTTTACAGCTGAAGTTATCACAATTTTTGCCAAGAGTGAACTTGATGCAAGCAGACGTGATGTCATGGCTCCACACTGGTTACAGTACCCAATGTTCTTTCTTTTTAAAGTCTTTCAACCTATTATTTTGAACTTGAATTGATAAGAGTTGCTATCATATCATGAATGCATCTGATTTCGACTGTATAGAACTGGATGTAAATTGTAAGAAAACATAAACCTGGTCATCAAAGTAAAGCCATGATGTACAGTAAAAGTGCCCACTTACTGCAAGTTCTTTGTCACCTCATATCCTGTTACCTAATAAAAACTGAATTTAACTTTCACAAAATTGTTATTGTTTTACTTAAACATACCAGACACAAATTTTGGTCTGAAATACTGTATTCTTTTAACAACTAGCAATAAATGCAGTGTTAGCTAGGACTTCTAATAAACTTTCTCTTCTTGACGAGTAATTTGATGTCATTCATAGTGCAGTAATTTAAGGACCCCTCTAAACCATAGTTGTGTTACATTTAATTTATCTTTACTGGTCATATTTAAGTACCACGATAAACAACCAAGTCTACATAGCTAGATGTGCTGGGTAGTGCAGCTGCAATCACCTTGGCAAAGCTACTGAATACAAAGTAGTACTATACAGACTTAGTGGAACAGCTACTGTACACTCACCTCGTACAATAGCACAGCTATAATTGCCTTGTAGCACAGCTACTTGATGAATACACATACAGCTACACTCACCTACCATACTGCAGCAGCATGAGTACAGTATACATACCTAGCTTCTTGGCCAGTGATGCTGAAAGAAGATCAACATTTTCACCAATCATTGATGCTGAACTTGGTTCATTATCCTGAAAGTAAGAAAAAAATGTCAATTTTAAATCGGAACTAATGTGGCAAAAACCACCTTCTGCAACATTATGCGCAGCATGGACTACAATCCCTACACCACGTTTTGTGAGATGTTACAAACATTATATTTATGTTAAACATATCAATCCAAGAATGCCACAGTCATTTTCCAAAATATTTGCATATTACAGACAAAGAAACAGAGCATATATGGCATAAACAAGACCTGCGTATGATGCACAGGAATTTAATCCAAAATAAATGAAAATTTGCATTGCATTGCAAACCTACAAGTGTCATAAAACTTTAACAGCAGCATCATTTCTTCAATGGGATTTAGCACTAAACATTGCAAACACAATGGGATACAGATTTACACAAACTACAAAGACTTCTTTAACTGCTTGTACTGACCAAAGTACAACAGACTGCATTGTAATTACCTAAATTCAGTCTGCCATTGAACAATCAAAAAAGTTGAGTAAATGATCCAAATATTGCTGAAATACAACTAAATATTGGCACTAAACATGCTTTCAGATTATGTGTTATGCTTAAAAGGACTAATTTCTTTGTCCTAACTGTATACAGTACTGTACCTCCTCCAACTTTCCCCCCCTCCTCCTCCATACATCCAAAGAAAAAACTCACCTTGAGCCCTTTCTTCCATTTCAAAACCAGTCCCAGCACATCCTACTGTACTATGCAAATTTTTTGCCAAGCACAAATCCTTTTCTACTGGAATGTATTACAGTATTTACAACAGTTTGCAAGTCTTCAAATAGTCAATCTATTGAATCCTTAACATAATTTAATTTGAGAACATGTGTTGTTGCTAATCTCTGAAATAAACTCAATAGAGTCACCACCATTACAATGAAGTAATAAAATTCGCAGGCCCTACTGTACACTACATCAGCTGCAGACTGTTGAATACCAGCCAATTAATGGGCATCAATATACCTCAGTGCCTACCCAACAGGGTTTTCAAAAGCTATGGTGTCAAGTTGTCAGTACTGGAGGATCAAACCAAAGATATACTTGAATAAAGAACTACATTTAGTGTTGTAACAATACAGTGTATATTTATTAAAACTTGTAAAATTAAACAAATCAATGACAAAATTTTTGTGCATTGTTTCTATATATTCAAAATCCCTACGGACATGGCAAATAAAGGAGAGAGGAGTTGCTACTGTATTCCCTTCAGAGCTGGGAGTTGTGACGTAGAGTTGGGTAATGTGCCAAAGCCCTTTTTCTCAAACATACACTATGGGCAATCTAGTTCTTTTGGGATGAAAGCTGGTAATCTGTTGTTTCAGAATTGTATCAAAGTCCAAACTCTTTCACTTAAAAATAAACCAAGTACAGTTTATCAAAGGGAATTCCCTTAAATTTTTCAAATCAAAATATATTGAAAGGGCTGGCTTTAAAGTGCTTGCACTCACAATGAAGTTTACATGATACCCACATTGCCATGAATACAAAGAAAGCTTGATGTAAAGTGGCATCTTTCATTCAAGCCAAAACTTTTTATGTCACCCTAAACACTGGTTAACAAAGCTGAAAGGAAAGAAAGTTGACCTCTGAGTCAAGTTCACTTTACAGGGACTTTAATAACCAACAGTGTCCTGAAATCAGCTACTTAAAAACTGATAAATTTACTTAAATTTACCACATTTGTTGTCATGGCAACAGCAAGACCTGCGAGCTTTGGAGATTCGGAGCCAATCCAGACAAAGAAGCTATCTTTCATCTTCAAGACTTGAAAGAAAACCTTATGGTCCAGTAAAGTTTCAGTAAAATTGTTCACCTGAAGTTGACAGTCAACTGGATTTGCTTGGCCAGTGGTTGCCATTGTTTGCTGTTACTGTATTAACAACAGGAAGAAAAAAACCTTATGTGTTATCAGTGTTCAAAATAACGCATGTCCCCATGCACCAATGCATGTAACTTTTTGACTGGGCATGCTTGAACCCTCTCTTGTTTACCTGCATGCATGCATGTTGATCTAATGTTACTCAGTACTTCATAGATAGATGTCATAAAGACATAAAAAAAGAGCGTGCAAAATGAAGTTTAATTAGAAAATGCTACCAAAAAAATCCATCTCAAAAACTTGACGTGCATGTACGTGGCTTCGCACTCTGTAAACATCCGTCAGCAGATTAACGATATCCCTATCATAACGTTAGCTTAGCTGTTGCACTTGAAGGTGTGCACATGTACAGGTCTGTAATGTGTCAGTAGGTGAGCTGTTTGCACAGTACGTACAGAATGTGATAATTACATACAGTATGTGCCAAGACCAATGTGTAGTTTATATGCTACATGTACATAGAACCCAGGGAGAACCACAGGTGTTTTCAATTTTGGTATTTGGTGCATGTAAGAATTTATTTGTGCAGGTAAAATTTTTAAGTTACATGCACAAGTGCATGTCAAATTTTTTTAATTTGAACACTGTGTGTAATATCTATAGGTACTGTCCATCTACTGAGATCATTTTTTAAAACATGTTGTAGGGTACAAGGAACAGAAAAAGAAAGACCAAAATACCTCAGACTGTACGATGCATACTTACACAATTAAGGTTGACAATTCATACAATTACTGTACAGTGCTGTATATACCCTGGAAACTTTAACACCATGCAAATATACATACTGTAGGAAGAAGGGTGGGGGAGAGGAGAGGAGGCACTGCTTATATGTAATGGCCAGAGTCAAACTTGCATGGACAGCAAGATTTCCCCAATTTAAAACAGCCCTGCCATAGACAGATTTATACTGTACCTTTAACATCAGCTCTGTCCCCTGTAACACCAAGTATTGCAGTTGTTTGTGTTAGTTAGTTAGTTAGTTAGATGAGGTTTAACGGCCCAGTTCCCAACCAATTGGTTCAAGTCAAGTCGGCCACAGCCTTTTTTCCAGTTATGGCTCACTGGCTTGTTTTCCCTTACTCCATTGCTTATGCGGAGCATCACGCACAACGGCAGAAGTTTCCATCTTTTTCAAGTCTTTGGTATGACTCGACCTGGGAATCGAACCCAGGCCTCCGGCGTGAGAGGCGGATGCTCTACCACTAGGCAAAATACGCGGTCTCTGCAGTTGTTTGTGAGCATTTCATGCATCTGACAAGGCTCAAAATTTTAAAATAAAATCATCAACTGTGTCTCTTCATAGAACCTACTGTATGGTTATGGTAGCATTTGAAATGTTTGATAAGATTGGAATGCATTGCTGTGTGCATTACAATGCATCGTTTCATGAAACATTTGATCTCTGTTGTTCCTAGTAAATCCAACAGGCGCTCGGTACTAGTACAGGTTGGCCAAGACTATGCATATATCCCTGTTACATATAACGCTAGATCGACCGGTTAGGCGAAAGGTCAATTCCGCCAGTACAAAAGGCGAAAACAAAAACAGTACAATACATAAGATTATATTTCCCCTTTTGGTTCTGAGATATACTGTACATGCACGTTATTTCAATGGCCCCTAAGTCCTTAGTGTTAATGGATACATGTACGTACAGGTGTAAGTTGGTGTGCAGTGAAGTAATTGCATACACATTACATGGTAAATCGGACTTGCGTATAGTTACGCATTCCCATA
>WURT03037206.1:0-14956 GCA_009936505.3 Holothuria glaberrima
TTGCAGAATAACAGGTCAGTGTTTAACCAATCAGAATGCAGGATTCTCAATAACGGATAGCTAGAGGTGGTAGAATTTAGGATAACCAACGATAAAGGATATTTTAATAGCAGAGCTTGACATTTACTGTTAAAATTGTTGTTGCATTGTTAAAACGATTCTTAAATGTCTAATTATCAATAATGAGTATAGCTGAAACTTTTCTTTACATTTAGAAGAAGTAAAAACTTCAATAAATTTAGGTAAAGATACCGTGCTAATCAATTGAGCTGCTGCAAGCCTTGGTTTACCTCTTTAAGGTCCGCACCTAGGTAGTAATACTCTTAGGGTTAAATGTGTGTGTATTGTAAATGATAGCGAATGACCCAGTGCTAACAGACATGCAGGATCTCACTTTGTATGTTACTCTGTGCTAAATGTGATGTCATTTCTGTAAGTCAATATGGATGGTCTTGTTTCTTTGTCAGGTATCTCTTCATAGCATCTATCATCTTCCCGTTACTCTTTACGATTGGTTTCCTTCTCCTAATGGCAGTGATGACCCACCAGCTGGTGTATGAGAAGGAACGTGGCATTGAAGAGGTTAGAAAACTCTCAATTGACCGACTTTTGTTCTGTGAATATATTATAGAAATGTGCATTTTTAACATGTGATGTTTTTGCAGACTACATCCAGACTTTTAAGTGAATCTTGCTTCTCCTGCATTGTGAAACTTTGCCCTACTTTTACTCTTTCTCTTGAAGATCCTGTTTTATCCAACTATTTCTTCCTTTATCCTAATTTGTTATTCCAAAGAACTGAACAAGTATATAGAACAGTCGTATGGTGATGTAGGAATTGGTTAGTAGTGGTAAATGAAAGAGAACAAGTCCTAATTTTGTCCGACATATGGTCTAAAAATTCCTGCCTTTGAGCTGGTTTGCTGAAAATATTGACTCTAGTTTGAACTATGCTTTTCCACCTTGGTCCACTTGAAAGCCTGTAAATTGCTGTTAGGCCATACTACCCAAGTTTGACACTGGTTTACAAAACTAGACGACTCTGCTGTTAATCTGGCTTTGTTTCTGACTACAAATTTTATTCACAAGAAGATGATCCAGCTTCCATGAATTGTCAGGGTACCTCAGAGTACCACACTAAGGGGCTTACTTGTATATAGTCATGGCATTCTTGTAAAAACCTGAAAATGGTCTATGTACTATCTGATGGGTGTGGAACAGGAGTGAGGAGGAAAGATTAAGTGGGAGGAAGTGGATTGAGCAGGAAGGGGAATGAGTCATTGACTCATTGATGTAAGAAAGAAAAGGAGCTAGGGCAGTGAGCCCAAAGACGCAATTGACAGACACAAAAATCTTCAACAGAAATGCCTTTCTGGGATCTTTCCATTTGCAACTGCCTTTGGCTTAAAGTTGGTAATGTGACATACCACATGTAGACAAAGAAATTATGGGGTTTAAAACAGCTTTTGTAGCATAGCCAGTATAGCCTTGTGGACTGGTACTCAAGTTTTGGGAATGCAGCATTGGTACCTTTGTCATGTACTCACAATTTGTACTCTGGAAATTGGACTCCATTCACTCTGCAAGTAGGCTTCTTCATAATGTGGAAAACTTGTCTTGTTTTTCAGTTAATGAAAGTAATGGGCCTGGGAAGTGGTATCAACTGGTTTGCATGGTTCTTCAGCAATGCCGTCTTACTGTCTGCGCTCATGTTGACCATAGCCATCATTCTACTGATTGCCGATATCATCCAGAACACCCAGTTTTCAGTACTCATTGTCTTTCTGCTATGTTTTGCATTTTCACTGATCATGCAGAGGTGAGTTTTCCTCCAGTGTTCTCCACGGGTCCAAATTTTGTCCGGGCGCTTTTCTCTGGCCATGGGGGAGGGGCCTCAGGGGAAGGGGTCACGGGGTCGAAAATTGAAAAAATTTTGCTCACTTAAGGTGGGTTAGATGCAAAATGGTACTACATGTGATGCTAAATTTGAACTGAACAATTCAAACGTTACCAAAAAAGGTGAATGCCATATTTTTTTGTCCGGGTGGCACATTTTTATCCGGGCGCTGATGCGTGCTCTTCAGATTTTGTCCAGGCAGCGCACCCGGACAAAACGGCTAGTGGAGAACACTGTTCCTCAAGTGGCTTAGTAACCATGTTGTAGAGGGTATCTTAGGGTATGGATCTGCATTTGATCATATGATTTTGACATTTACAAGGACGGAAAAGCTGTTAAACCAGTAGTTTGGATCAGTTTTGTATCAAACCCTTCAGGATAACTTTGATCCAAGATAGGTGGCATCTCTGTCTTTAGATACTGTAGTAGTATTGGAAACACTCCTAGAAGCAACTTCATGTGGTGGGCGTAGATGTTAGGGGGGAGGGGGGAGGGGCAGGGTAGGAAGAGAATATGGGGAGAGTGTAAACAGGCCAGGATCATTGCATACTATGATTTACTGGTTATATGATGGCCTGATAGTGTAAGAAGATCAGGCCCAAGTCTTGGGGTCACAGGCTTGAGGCAGGGAGGTGGGAGGGGGGCCCTCAGTGCCCCTCCCCCCCCAAAAAAATTTAAACCCCCAGAATTGCAGTAGAATCTGTAGAAATTTTGGCGAAGTATTTCTGAAAAGGCTAAGAGATCGGAAAAAATTGTCTTCAAATGGGCTGATACGCTTATACTTTATTACGGCCAACTCTCATAGTCTTCCATTAGCATTATGGTAAATCTTCCTTCACTCTTTGCAGCTCTCCCCAGCTGTCGTATTGTTCCATGAGTTAGTAAGTTAGATGAAGTTTTATGGCTCATTTTCTAACCAATTGGTCTAAGTCGGGCAGGCCACGGCCTTTTTTCCAGTTGTGGCTCACTTATTGTTTCATAAGAACAAAATTACTTTCCAGAAGGGTGTAATCATGGGAGTACACTATAGGGTGTTATTATAGAAGAATGCTATAGGGGGTGTCATCATTGGTGCACACTATAGGGGGGTGTCACCATGGGAGCACACTATGGGGGTGTCATAATGGGAGCACACTATAAGGGGTGCTGTCATGGGAGCACACTATAGGGGGTGTCATTATGGGAGCACACTAGGGTGTGCTGTCACCTGGAATCTAAGGGTACATGTCGCATAGTAGTTAGTTAGATGAGATTTAACGGCCCAGTTTCCAACCAATTGGTTCAAGTCGAGATGGAATGTCACATAGTAAACACAGTGTTAATGAATGGAAATAAAAGTATAGGCCCCTGCACCACAGTATAGAAAAGTGGGTATGAAGTGAAATGAATGCACATCCAGTGTTAACAGTTGAATTGTATCTGTTACCTCTCTCCACAGTTACATGGTGAGCTCATTCTTCCAGAAAGCCAACATTGCCAGCCTGGGGGCACTGTTGGTTTACTTGATCCTCTATGTTCCATATGGTTTCGTCTTTACAAGAGGTGGAAAGGTTTCTGTAGCTGGCAGCTTAGCAGTGGTGAGTTTGCTCTGGACAGAAATAATTCTTTGTGCCCCCCTCCCTCCCTTTCCCCCCTTTCTTTTCAAAATGTGTCATCCCATATTAACCACTTAAAACTTTTTATGAAGTTTGTTAAGTCTAAAATTTTTTGTTTACCTTTCAAATGTGATGAATATGCCCTCTACTTTGTTGCATCTTTGTTTTTTTGTTAGAAGCAGTGTTTCCTTGAAAGACAAATGTCAAGAGAATGTAATTCCTTGAAGGTGTAATTTCACCATGACTTCCTAAAGGTTCTATGTGAAATAATTCACATTCATTGTGGAAGACCTTATATATTACGTATACTTGAATAAATTAATAAAGAAATTATAAATTAAAGGGAAATACTGTTTTGGTGATGCACAAATTTAAAAACATGATTTTTAGATACACAGTGAAAGTTAGCTGGGTACCTTAATTTTCAAGACAAATGGTTCTCACAGTAAGAAGTTCACTGCCTTTTAGCTATGACTGGTTTGTTTACACAGATTTTCAAATTTTCACTTTATACAAGTTTGAAGAAGTCATTGGTGAGACTGAACGGTACAATAATGGAAAAGCTATTTCATGTCCGTACCATTATGATGATGAAGTGCACAATAAACAGTTCTTTCCAGACTAAATTTTGTCTTTTCATCTTGTCAGAGCCTGGCTTCTCCATCGGCCTTCTCATTTGGTTGTCTCATCATTAGCCGGTATGAGCACCAGGGTATTGGTTCTTCCTGGGGTAACATTTGGGAGAACCCACGAGATGAAGACCATTCCAGCCTGGCTGCTAGTTGTATCATGATGGTGGTAGATGGGTTGATCTATTTCGTCATTGGCTGGTACATCCGTACCATTTTCCCTGGTAGGTTTGAGTCCATTCATGGTTGGTATTAAATGATGTACCTTTCTCACTGCTTCATATGCCATCCCTTTTATCCACAGGCCCACTATACATCTGTAGCCAGTGAGTGGGATGCCTTCAGATTCCCCTCAAATGTGTTATCCAGTCTCTGGTAATGAATACTGAGGGGACAGGTCACTGGTTCTGTTTGGCTGGTATTCTTCCATATGATCATACCTAAGACTAAACTTGAACACCCAGCTGAAAGATAAAATTTTCTTCTGTTTAATAAGAAACTCATTCAGTCCTGTTGAAGTCAATATTGTTAGTATTGCCATTGGCTGGGATTAGTGGATAGCATGTATTCTTCTTTCTGAGATATTCACTGAGAGAGAGATATATTTAAACTCCTTTGTCTCCTGGAAAATACTGTTTCATTTTGGAAATTCAGGCTTGATGGAACAGTATTATGCAATTCCTAGAATGAAGTAGGATAATAAAGAGCTGGAACAGTGTATTTTTTTTACAAAGTTTGATAAATTTACCAATTTCTTCTTGTTGGAAGAGGCAGTTGGAGGCTAGCAGTATTCTATGAACCTATTTTTTTGCCTGAAATACAGAAAAGTTATCTGCAAATACACAAAGCATTGCATATGTACCTGATGTGTGTTTATGCTCAAACGAATTTGTGAGTTTGGTTACGCAGGTTCTTTATTTGGATGAGTGCAGTTTCATGACAGTGACCACAAGCTTACTTTTGTCTTTGAAAATACCCAGTTTGGTCAAGCATGCTGAACTTATTGACCATGCATTTAATGTGGTCACTAGGCTCCTACAGATACTGCCAGATTCAAAGATGATATTATGCCCAGGTGTGGCATGAGAATGGTGTCTAATCCAAGGACGGTTTTACGTTAAGACAATGGAAATGCATAAATATAAGTGGATTAAGTTTTTCAGCAAGTTTTAGTTGATTACAGTACATTTTTCTTGATGTTTAGTTTCAACCATGTTTTGTCAACCATGGTCAGATTGGTTCTGAAGTAAAACCACCAGGCAATTAATAGTACAAATATTGGAATTTCTCTATCTTCTTGCTTTCTTATTGAAGGAAAATTTGGCGTTCCTCGTCCGTGGTATTTCCCATTTCAAGCAAGTTACTGGTGTAGAAAAACTCGATCTGGTACCTATAGCAACTCAACTCAAGAAGGTGTAGTTAATGAGGCATATCGGGAGGGAGAGTACGCCACACCTATGACAGACATGGGTAAGTAACGTAAACAATCACAAACAGTGATTCAAAAGTCATTCCACATGAGTCATTGTACAAAATTTATGCTAGCCTTATACTTTATGTGTGCATTTTTCTAATGAGAGAATTCAAAAGATCTAAGCTTGATTATATGAAAGTTGAGGATTACTCAAATAGTTTTCAGAACTAATGATTTTTTTTTTTTGGCTGTTTTGGTATGATTTGTATTAAAGTAATACAACAAATTAAAAGTCAACTTTTATAATATTTACAAGAACTGCAGTTTTTACCTAACTTCTCTCATATAATTCAATCTCTCTTTTATCATGGCTTTCAGGAGCTCACGTGGAGTCAGAACCGATGCAAGCCCCTGTGGGTATCGCCATTCAGAATCTATCAAAGGTGTATGGTACACAGTGTCCCTCTGTCCAAAACAGGGCCCTGGACAAGATGACCCTCAATTTCTTTGAAGGTCAAGTGACAGCTTTGCTGGGGTCCAATGGTGCGGGAAAAACAACTGTAATGTAAGGAAAATTTAACTTGATTTAAGTTAATGTATGGTTGTGCTTTATATGTTGAATTAGCAGAAGTTTTAGAAATTGCTAGCTTTTGGAAATGTTGAGAAATATCATAAAAATGATGCATTGCAAATGAAGTTATGACTTTGTCGTAAATGTAGTGATTAATTATGTGATTTCTATGATAAATAGCTTTGCCGTGGCAAAAGGAAAACAGCTCTGTCCAGAAAAGTAAACTTCTTAAAATGTGATGTAGGTGGATGTTTATGTTATCTTTAGCAGTAATCAAGCAAATTCAAATCTGTTCAAATAGTTATGCTAAATTTAATATGCTAAAGATGGTGATCTTCCAGCCCCACTTTTCTATTGTGTGAGTGTGGTAAAACTACCAACCTTTTACTTCGCAAAACAGTATCCCCTGGTAATAAGAGGATCATTCTGTTCATAGAGCTTAAGGAAAAACCAGCATATGCTCAATCAGGCATTCTCTTCTCCTTTGTTCTAAATTGTTTTAACAAGACACCTACGTACAGTGTAGTTACTTTGTGTTCTGTTGCTTTGTGTCAGAGAGTGCAGATTATCCACAGAGTGGCATAAATCTGGTGCTGCTAATCACTGATTCGGGGTGACTTCTATATGAAAGTTGCCCATATCAGTTGTAACGTAAGGATGTGTCTTTATAAAGTGGGCTCGTTGAGGTCACAGATGCAATCTAGCAATAAATTACTGAAAAAAAACGTTTTTGATGCAACTATTTCATTGAATGATGGTTCAGTCATCAAACTGCCAATAGAAGGGTGTTGCAAGGCATATATTCATCTGTAGTTCGTAACCAAACCTTAAAAGTAAAGGATTCTAGTCTGGAATTCTCAAAAGTGATACCTTAATTTACTTAAGTGCAATTGGAAAGACTTCACAAAATAAGTTGACATGGTATTTGCAAACTATTTCATAATTATTTTTGTTCTTATATTGACAGTTCCATTATAACTGGCTTGTACCCAGCATCTGGTGGCTCAGTGAACATCTATGATCAAGAAGTTGGTTTCAATGCTGGTGTGCGAGGGAGTGATCTAGGTCTCTGTCCACAACACAATGCTTTGTATGATGAGTAAGTAGAATATCGTTCTTTTGTTTCACATAAATAGTGACGTCAAATTGTCCTCAGAACTTTCTTATGTTAGTGAAGGCAAGAGGATGGTGGGGGTGGTCAGGGGGGTGGATGATTACCTCTCATCCTTAGTAGGAATTCTTGCCCTTTCCTGAAAGTATAAATCACATACAGTAAAATGGAAATATATGCATGCAATTATTAAGAAAAGTAAGGGTAGGTGGTGCCACCATCTGATGTCACTTGACAGCTGTCGAACAGCATATGTTTAGGCAACTCCCAAGTCTATCTATTTTACTCATGCGAAAGAAATATAAGCTTTATGAATTTGGCCAGGGGTTTGTAAGACAAAATAATTCTACTATAGCTGGTTACCACTAGTGGATTTTCAAATGCTTTATTTCCCGTGTAGGGGTAGCAGGGTTAAGAAAATTAGTTTGATTCTTATGATCAAAGCTATATGAACCAGTGTAAGACAGAGTGAGAGGTCTTTTTTGTTGTTGGTAAAATAATTTTCAGTAAGCCTCGAAAACAGTGTGTGTCACATTGTTTATGATGTCATATTCCTGGGGCTCATTGAAATTAAACAATTGACAGGAGCATGATGATGTCACTCTCTAGAAACAATGTTTAAAACTATGAAAAGAATATGTTAATAAAAATATGTATATGCATGCAGTGTTTAAATAATGTGGTATGTGCAGTTTTCAGACACTGTACCATGCCTATACTTTTGGTTTTGTACCATGCCTATACATTTGGTTTTCATTTGCTGTGTTGCCACTGTGTGCCCTTTGATTTGACCTAAATGCTGGCTTTTCCATATTGTCCATGTATTACATTCATACAATATTGACTCACTCATATCTTTTGTCATTGCAGATTGACGGTTAAAGAGCATCTTAAAATTTTTGGTAAACTTAGAGGGATGAGCAAAAATGCATGGACTGAACAAGGCACAATGTAAGTATGGACAGACTCCGCTGTAGGTAGTGTTAGTCCTAATTGAATGGGAAGGGAAAGGGTGGTGGCTGAGACAGTAGCGTGTCCCCGAAGAGGTTAACCGAGCTTTATTCATTAACCTTGAAGAAACAGGTGCGGGACTATATCCAGTTGCTCTGATCTGGTTTTGTAGCTTTTGCTTGTAGCAGTCATTCAAGTTGCTCGTTGTCACCCTACTTTTGAATCTTACTGCATCCTCCTACTCCAATATTTTCCTACTTTATCCTACCTTTCCTACTTAAGAGAAATCCATAAAATAGCACCATTAAAGTTTCAAGGTTGAACATACTCTGTTCCTACAGATTTTTTGACTAAGCCATTCACATATACAAAATGTCTTCGAAGCACCATATAGTTTGCATGTGATACCATGTAATCAGTTGCAGTTGTGGTCATCTTTACTCTTGTTTAATACTTAACCCTTGCTTTTCATTTGCAGGCTATTAAAAGAACTACACCTTTTGGACATGCTTAATGTTCCGGTTTACAAATTGTCAGGTGGAATGAAAAGAAAGCTGTGCGTGGCCATATCCCTGATGGGTAATGCGAAGACAGTCATTTTAGATGAGCCCACCAGTGGAGTGGACCCTCACGCCAGAAGGGCCGTATGGGACCTCATCATCAGAAGCAAGAAAGGTAGGTAACATTAAGAGGAATTCGTCACAGTGAAAAAAAAATTCACTATGAACATTTTATCCATGGTGAAAATGATTAAGCAAGCTTAAAATCCTCAGCAAAATTATTTATAATCCACCATAAAATTTACCTTGTTTAAAATTCCCCAAAGACAGTTTATCTGTGTTTTTTTTTTTTTTTTTTGGGGGGGGGGGAAACCTTGGTAAAAACTGAAATAATAAATCACCAGTTGCTATTACTCTCATCCTGAGTTGCTAGCAGTGGTTTAACCTCAAGGCATAAAACAACCTACACCTGAGTGTTCTTTTCATGGGAAGCAATATGACCTCTGGTACACCAGCTACCCTGATCCCCCAGATATTATTAATAACCACAAGGTCACAACTTATATGTGGGGGTTTTCTTAACCAGGATCTTCTTCATTGTTTAATTGTAAGTGATCTTAAGTGATGCTGTTGTCACTTAACCTTTCACCTGGATACTGTTTTTAAGTATGGTGAAAGAGAGGGTTGTTTTTTCACCACAAAATTCACCCTTTTTCCTTTCAAAAAATGGTGAAAATGTTCATGTGATTGGTCCCATAAAGGCTCTTCATTTGCCTTCTTCCTTCCTCCATTACAAGAATTGCTTATAGGAGGATGTTTATCATCCATCTTATCACAATTATAATACTGCTAAGGGGGGCTGATTGGCCATTTATTGAGACGAACCCCTTCCAGAGAGAAACAGTCAGCTCTCAACAGCTTGCATGTGCATACACAGCTTTGGAACAGAAAGCTGACATCTGCGATTAAATTCCCCCTGTAATTTTTTCCAACTTGTGTAGAAAATGGACCTCAGGTGGCAATGAAACATGGCTTTAGTTTATGGGGATCTGTATTTTGATCTAACACAGTAGAACACTTATTTACTGGCATTCCAAAAACAGCTTTCTTAGTTTATTGAATACAGTATGTTCCTGTTAGTACTCAAATATGTACCTTATTAAAGAAAGATTTCTTTGACGTGGTAAGGACAGTTAGAATCACTTAGGCTTTACCATCCAGCTAGTTCATTACAATATCTTGTAGCTTAGTTTGTGTGTATACTATGATAGAGAAAAAACAATCTTATTTACTTCTAGCAGAGTTGTGCTGTTTGTTTCTAAGTTTTAAAAAATGTGCACAATGTGAATATTTATCAACAAGTAGGACATTCTATGTACTTATTGTATCTTTAGTTGAGATGCATCTGTATAATATTTTCCTGGGTTTGCCAATTTCCGTTTCACCTAACCTCAGAGTTACATCGTAGCGAGATCTTACTTACTCAAAAATTACACACAACTTTTATCTGAATCCTATCTACAATCTAAATTTCTCATGTGTTTCACTTTTTACCGCTGCTCTCCTTGCTTCCAGATCGTACCATTGTTCTGTGCACCCATTTCATGGATGAAGCTGACCTTCTCGGTGACCGCATCGCCATCCTGGATCGAGGCCAGCTCCGCTGTTGTGGGTCCTCAGCTTTCCTGAAATCAAAGTTTACCTCAGGGGTAAAACTGACACTCTCCAAGGAAAGACCAAGTGGAAGTTCAACCCCACAGAGTTCCAAGAAATTAGCCATCGGGGAGGGGGAGAGAACAGCTAAGGGTAATATTTATAAGGATTTGCCAGTGTTAGTGGCCAGGGAAGCTAAGGAGGAAGCTGAAGCTAAGGAGGAAGATGGTGACAGAGCAAGCTCCTCATCCTCTAGTGGAGTCTCATCTAATAGAGGTAATGAAAACTTCCTCTATATATAACAGACCTGTAGTTAGTATGTACTAATACTAACACTTTAAACTGCGACCTTTATTCACTATAATGAGAATGGATTTGTGCTTGCATTCACACAGATTTTCATAGTTAAAAGTATTAAAGCTGAATTTAAGTTTCAATGTGTTTGAGGGGTACTTGACCATTCTGGTGAAATTTGCATCTAATTCATTCTTGTTCAAGATTTAGCAGGTGGAAGTTATTGCATTTTCTAACCTAGTGAACTTGAAGCAAGCACATATGACATCATGACCTCACAATAATCATCACTATTTTGCTTCAAACTTTACCACCAGTTGTATACCCCATAATCTTATGTTTTGTTAAGTGAATACACTACAGGTGTGGGAATTGTGCATAATTTACAGTCCCTATGGGAACTTTATATCGTATCTATGTCAAGGTCAAAATGATTGAAAAACAAAGATACCAAGTATTCCTGATCAATGTGATATGATGGCATTTCTGCTTGCTTTAAGTTCACTTTAGGTTACAAATGTAGTGAATATATCTTCTAATATCTTGAGAACCACATTTGGGAATTAAATGATAATTTCACCAGAATGCTAAGATTATGTCTATGCCCCTTCCTTATATCAAAAGGAAACTTTCGATTTGTAACCCTCCCCCCTCCCCCCCCAGCACCATTCCCATATTTGTCATAAGTTGCCTACTTTATATCAGACAAGATTTACCAAATGTCATGAAGTTTCTGTGACATCACAGAATGTGATCAAACCAAGTGCTGTGTCAAGCAATAACATAATATGGAATTTCATGCATGTTGCAGTATTACTGCTTTTTGTGTTTAGAAACAATGCATATTATTTATCAAAAGGTATCATTGTTTCCATCTTAGCTTCAACTGTTTTGTATACACTATGCTTATTTTTTGTCTGTGATGTCGTTTTTTTGTGAAAAAAAAAAAAAAACCATCCTTTGTTAACTTTGTTGACCATAATGTAAGATGGCATGGTTTACAAACTTTAGCAATTAATATCTCTAACAAGAAATTTCTAATTAAGAGGTAGTGAAGATGTTTGGAAGGACATTTGGCAGGATAAACTGCAGTGCTTGTGGTAACTGCATTTTTTAACTTTGACCATATCAGAACCAGAGATTTGATGGCGAAATGGTATGTCATTGGAGTGAGAAGTATAAACACTACATTTTTATAGCAAGATGAACAGATGGGAATTTATGTGACCTAGTCAAAGCTTTATCAATGTATCAGGTGGAATGTCTTCTTTGTTAATTACACAGTAGCATATTCCTATAAAACTGTGATATAATAAATGTAAGCATTTATGGTAAATTACTGTTTTCTGTGTATTATTTCCAGATCTCTGCGATAGTGCCAAGGTCACTCAGTTCTTGACCTCAAGAGTAGATGGAATTACCCTCCTTAAAGAGGTTGGGTCAGAACTTGTCTATCAAGTGCCTTCTACCCAGGAAGAAAAGGCTAAATTCCCTCAGCTGTTCCGTGACCTAGATGAGCAGCTTGCAGCCTTGCATATCAGAAACTATGGTGTTTCAGATACCAACCTTGAAGAGGTCAGTTATTCCTGTTCTTTTAGGGAACCAACATTGCATGAAATTCTAAAAATTCATAAAGCTTGACAAAAACATTGGGTAACATCACCAAAAATTATCATAAATGGTCATAAAAGGTGAATGGCAAGGAAGCTTCGCATTGAAGAGATTTTTGTGATATACCCAGCCGTTTAATGATTACCTTATCACTTAGCATTCACACAGAATGTATATGAAAAAAGAAAGCAAGGAAAAACAGTTTCATTTTTAATGTCATGAAGTTATCAGATAATTTTGAGGTTTTTTTTTATAGTCCTCTTTGATGATGTACCATACTGTAGTGCATCAGCTATGCTATATGTGGAATTCATTGTGGTGTGGATGCAAATGCTAGGTACTGAATATTCATAAGTGTCCAATATAAGAAACCCAATCCACAACATGATATCATGATATGAAGTCTCCAGACATATAACCCTAACCTTATGTCATGTCTCCACCCTAACCCTAACCTTGTGACATGATAACATGTGTGATATGCATGTCTCGAGACAAGAATGTGACACATAACAAAACAAAATATTAAGATTTGGTGTGTAAGATGTCCTTTGATTGGATTGCCATTTGTGCCATTGAATAAACATATGCATTTTCCAATATGGCAGGTCTTCTTGAAAGTGTCCACCCAATCAGATAGTTTTATGGAGAGTAATGTGGACCAATCAGGAGACATTACAGAAGACCCACCCAAATGGAACAAAAATCAAAATGGCCAAAGCAACGAAGCCATGTTTGGAGGACAGTTTACCAGTGGTGAGAATTTTAAAATAAAGATGAAGCACATAGAGTTTGGGATTTTCTAACTGTGATAATTTTTTTTTTAATTTCAAAGGTTTGCCAAAGGGGACACCATATTGCATTTAAGCTAGCAGTATAAAAACAAATTTTGCAAAGGGTAGTTTTCCCCTCCCTGGGATGGTCAACTGACCAAGGAAAAGTTTGAAAGAAAGTAATACCAGTAGATTATTTAGGATTAGCTTGAATAGGTAATGAACATCCAGTGTAGTTATAGGTACACATATATGTATACTGAAATGTGAAACATTGCTTTACATTAATCAGCAGCCTTAGAAATTGTACTCGTCAACCATTATCAGCTAACTATTAGTTTGGTTATTCTCTGTTGTTTTGCAATGAAGTTTCAATTTTTGCGTTCGTATTCTACAAATTTACTCAAGTTCTCTTTTTGTTCTTACCACATTTTTCACAATCGCCCAGCACTCCAACAAGTTCGCGGAATCTTCTTGAAGCGTTTCCACATCACCCGTCGAGACTGGAGAGGATTTATCTGGGCGGTACTTATGCCAGTAGCTATGTTGGCAGTAGGTACTGTCATGACTGAGTTCTACCCTGTTCCAGTGTTTCCTCCATTGCAGCTTACACCTGCCATGTTCAAGGATCCAAATTACGTCTTTTTCAGGTAAAAGAGAGATTGAAAGTTGACGATCTATTTTATTGTATAAAGACTGAGGGAGTTCCTGTATTGAGGAAATTATTTGCTTCTTCCTCAGCATTATTTGTGACATTATACTATTAACTTACCTAAAGTAGTCATTTTATGATATAATTTATTGATTCCTTGCCGAAGGCAGGCAAGGAATCTATGTGATGGTGATGTCGTGTGTGTGTGTGTGTATGTATGCACTCACAAACATGTCCTTAGCGGGTACCAGGGCAGTTGGATCAAGCTCCGCTCTCGCACGTCTTTCCTAGCTCATGCGCGGCTCGAAACTGGAGTAGCTACCTGAAAATTCGGCCACTGCTATAAGAAGTCACGCGCAGCTGCATGTGCCTGCCTTGCAGCGCAGCCCGCCCTCAAGCACGTAGCAAACCTCGCCTACTTCGCGGGCAGCTTCGCTGCTTTGCAATTCCCTTGTATTCCCTACCAGGTCCTTTCTTAGTACCCCGTAAGGCATTGAATGTCTGTATGTGTGTGCAACGTGCGTGTGTATATGTGTTTGTGACACTTAGCTTGTAATCGCGATATCTTAAGGTAGGAATGTCCGAAACTTTTCATATTTAGTATGTAGATTTGTCATGTTGAGAAGAACCCTATTGTTTTTGGCAGAGGTCAAAAGGTCATTCGGATCACCAGAGGTCCATAGTCCGAAAACCTTGTAATCACGATATCTTGAGATAGGAATGACCAACACTTTTTATAATTGGAATATAGATTTGTCATGTTGAGAGGAAGAACCGTATTGTTTTTGGTGGAGCTCAAAGGTCATTTGAGGTCACCTGAGGTCAAAAGCCGAAAAAACCTTGTAAATGGCTTGTAAACGGCTTGTAAACGATACTTCAAGATAGGAATGATGGATACTTTTTAATATTTGGTACATAGATTTGTCCTGTTGAGCAGAGGGACCCTATTGTTTTTGGTGGAGGTCAAAGGTCATTTATGGTCACTGAGGGTCAAAATCGGAAAACCTTGTAAAATGTAAACAGTATATCTTAGCATGGGGCCGAGTTGGGCATGGGAATGAGTTGGCATAGGGGCAAGTTGGCATGGGGCGAGTTGGCATGAAGGCAAATTGGCATGGGCCGAGTTGGCATGGTGCTGAGTTGTCATGGGCCGAGCTCTCATGGGGTGAGTTAGCATAGGGCGAGTTGGCATGGTCCGAGTTGGCATAGGGGCGAGTTGGTATAGGGCGAGTTGGCATAGGGGCGAGTTGGCATGGTGCTGAGTTGTCATAGGGGCGAGTTGGCATGGTGCTGAGTTGTCATAGG
>WURT03037217.1:4188-14955 GCA_009936505.3 Holothuria glaberrima
TGCCCGCGGACACAACAGATAGAGGAAGTAGAAGAGGACCGGGCTGTTGAAGATACTCTTGTTCCTCCACCACCACCACCACCACCACGGCCACCACCACTAGCACAACGGTGTATATCAAAACCTAGTAGAAAGAAGATTCAGCGGGTTATCCCCCACCCCTTCACTGAAGTGAGCCTGTATAACAAGCGGTGCAAAGTGTTCGAAGACGCACACACACTCGAGAAAAATACCGGATTGTGGAGGACAAAAACCGTACTGCAAAGACATGTACGAATCAACGGTTGCCATGTAACGCATGGTAATCGCCAGTCTCAATCCTACACTCAGGTGGTGTCCTGCGGTTTGGTGCGTGGTCCCACCCGGTCCAGATTTCTTGGAATAAGTCCTGATCGATACGTTAAAAATTCCTAAAGGCAGTTGGGTCTTCCCTTGCCAGTTCCGTCACCCATCAATTTCTCATATTGATAATATTCGGGTCGACGTACCAGCCAAGATCTTGTCCGAAAAGCACGTCTTCTCCGGCGTCGGCGTCACTTGGCTTGTTAACTCATCACATAGCGACTCCCATGACGGCATTCAGTACAGACCGCCGTTCGCACATGAGGGCTAGCGATACACCCCTATCTTGCTCCATGATCAAGCCATGAAATGATTTTTCCCTCCAAAATAAGTGGCATGTCACCAACATGAAAACCGGTCAAGCACGGGGTGAATTTGGGGATCACTCGGGGCTCTCTCTGGTCTCGCTCGCTGTACTTGAAGTGGACTCGGGAAAATCGGGGCGCGCTTAGGGGACCGCTGGGGGGTTTGCTCGGGTTGAACTCAGGTTACTCGGGGTACATCTCGAGGTGGGCACGTCCTGCACTCGGGGTACTCCTAGTTCGCAGCTACTTCACCCCCGGGCGGACTCGGGCTTAACTCGGGCTGCTTTCGTTTGGGGCACACTCGGGGACATTTTGGCACCGATCTGACCGGGAGTTAAAATCGAGTTAAACTCGGGACACTCGGGGCTTATATGTGAGAGATGCTTAAGTTTGTCACAGAGGGCGAAATAGCTACTTTTTTATCATTGAGATGCCAAGCTCAATGCTTGGGCAGAAATATTACGTAAATTTAGGCAATTCGTCGCTGAGGTCGATTGTGCTTAAGGGATATTGAGACCAATATTAAAATTGTGTATTTAAAGAGGTCAGGTGGCTCCTGAATTTTTAACCCAACCAATCTAGCCCCGAAAGGTCCAATCAGTGTCGCATAGCTCACTTCCGACATTCCGGTTGTCACGAGGCTAGTCTTGGTTTTATCTACTATCGCCTTCATCATCAACTTCACATATTCCACCTGGTTAGACCACTTATATTAAGGTTACACGGTACTACCGCAAATGTCCTATTCTGAAATCTGTTATAAGGGTAAGCCACGACCTCCTTTGTTTCGCGAGTTCCCGAGGGTCCCTTTGTTTCGCGACCAAACATCTGTCCCGCGATCGCGGGGTTATACATGTACGTGCTACACTGATGTCTGGAGGGACGTCGAAGTATACGCGAAAGGACTCAAATCTGTACCAAGATACTCACCAAAGACGGTTTAATTTTGGTTTGTATCCCTATTGTATGTATACATTTATTAATGTATGTATGAATGAAGGTATTCATATTGTATGTGTGTATTTATGTACGTACGAAGAATGAATGTTTGTGTGTAGCCTTCTTTACACATTCTCTTACCAAAGTACGCAAGATCAATTAAAACGCGATTTAAGAGCGTGCAAAGCTATTTGGCGTAAAGTTGTTATTGGTGTTGTCGTATCCAGGGGCCAACCCTTAAGAACACTTCGAACTTAGACCTTAACAGTTCACCACCCGTGACAACCTCCGGTGACCTCACATTACCTTTGACCTCCACCAGAAAAAATATGGATCTTATTTTTTTTTATATGTTAAAATCTATATGCCAAAGAGAAGTATATCCATCATTACTGTCTTGAAATATATACATCACAACACACATACATGCACACACTCACACACATACACTAGCCAGAGTGATCGCATAGATTCTTTTCACCTTCGGCAAGGAGTCACAAAAAGCTCACACTTGACGCATTTTGTGGTGTAATGAAAAGTGCTCGATTTCCATTCTCACAGCTTCTGCCCGCACCCCATCCAAGCACTAATTTTTTAGGTTTCGTTTTTCAGACATTATCTTCTGTTACTTATCATACTTGAGATAATGTTTTTGATACTGAGAGGAGAAACCCACGGACTTATATACAAGTACACAGCATATTGCTCTAACGTCCTACGCATAAAATGTCTCCACCGTTCGTACACTAGTGGGCTTACCACTGTGGCAGCCCTTTATAGCCGTGTGTGTGTAAAAGTTTGGACTTGCTCAAGTGGCTCATTATCGACAGATTGTGTGAGGAGCTTGTAATATTTTCGCAAAGTGTGCAAGCTCAGGTCAAATTCATCAAATAAAATGAAGGCGTGCAATATTGTCCTTCCATTCATGTTTATATTTGGTCTGAAATGTTGCAGATTCATCGTCAAATTGAGCAAATGGTAGTAGCTCGGGGCCATCATGTTAAGCCTAAATTTGTTCAAACGGTGGCGACCATATTGTTCACGGTATCATATGTCCATGAATATAAGTCCGTGGGAGAAACCGTATTATTTTGGTAGAGATCAGAGGTCATTTGAGGTCACCACAAGTAAAAAGTTAAAAATTCCTGAAACTCTATATCTCAAGTTACGAAGAATGAATGTTTTTCATACTTGGAATTTGGAAACGTTATGTTTAGTAAAATACCCCTATGTTTACGGTTTTCCGGTTGAAAGGTCACCTGAGGTCGCCTGCAATAAAACTATGAAGGAAAACAGGTATTTCGTACTTGAATGTCACATACTAATTACAAGGGACCTTTTGATGAATGTGAAAACTTATATGGAGTCACTAAATGTCGTAAAACTTTTTCACCACGATAGATCATACGCTTCTTGACGGATCTCATAGTTTGCATGTGGATGCCCTATACGGCGTTCATTAATTTAATTAATTTTACGACAGTCAAAAGTCATTAAGGTCAAAAGAAGTCCAAAGTGTGAAAACCTGATTTATAAGTGTGATGGATCCAATACGTGGTAGGTGGACGACCCATGTTGTTTACAGAACAGAAGCCCCCAGTGTTTTTAGTGGAGGTCAAAGGGCATGTGAGGTCAATAGAAGTCAAATTGTGAAACATCAGAAAACACTATATCTCAAGAAGGATAACCACAGTGCGACAAAGGTTTTCTTTAGGTAATGAATCACTAATCCTTGAGGCTTTCTGGTTTTTGCGCAGTTCCATTGTACCCGTATCGAGACACTGGGGAATGCATTCTGAATGCATCTGTGGAAATAGCAGATGAAAGCTTTCAGTACTATAACTACGTTGTAAACTTCTTCGGAATGCGACTCACTGAAGAAGAGTCATACTACACCACTGTAAGCATTTCTCTGACTTTATTATTCAATTTTGGTCAAAACACGTGGCACATGGGCTACTTATTAAAGGGGGTATGAAGAATAAATTGCTCAGACTTGGGAATTTTGTGTTAATTTACTTTGACACATCGTAAGTGGGAAATTTCCGAAAAGGTCAGGCACTAACCTAACAAAGCATAGATGTATAGAATGCAAAATAAATTACATTCAAGACAGTAAGGCTGTTTATCTGCAGCAAAAGATATTTTGCTTGATACGTCACTATAGACAACAAGTAAGAGGTTGAAAGTTTGTTTTTTAATATTTGTTCTCAGGTTTATCCCGATGGAGTTTTGGCAGTGGGTCCATTTCAACAAAATTTCGTTTTTACGTCTAATAATTTCCCTCTGACTGGAAATGGTACCACTATTATTGCACCTTTTATGGCAGACGTGGATCTGTCTCTCTCGGGTAAAGTTTGGCTAAGCGACCTTTATGCCTACCATGACGATATTTTGAATTTAGTTCAGACAACATTCCCGGATGCAAACATTGGATACATTGCATATCTCTATGCAGTAACTTGGGAGAACGTTTCGTTTTTTGGCTCTACAACTAATTCGGTGAGTTAAAGTGTTACATCATGTAAGGAACTTAAAACTCATCAAAATACTTTCGTCAACTTTTTATTTAATTTTATTCATGTTGCATAGAATGCAATATTATTTATAACTTGCGATTTTTCAGATCATAGCTTGATTAGCGACCATCTTGGAAGAAATTATAGTATCCATCACACAGCTCCACAAAGACCGACTGCATGGTCAAGTGGTTAGAGCATCCGACTTGCAGCCGGAAGGTCGGGGCATTCTATGGAGTTACAAATGTCACTACCACACATTCTCTACGTACCGGTGAAGGAACTTCCCAACTTACATTCGTATATAACTGTAAAAGAACACTTATAGGTCAATTGACCTTATACCTCTTATCTATAACCTATGACGCCATCAATTACGTATGCGCAAACTGTCATGTTCAGGAACCTATCCACCAAGTTTGAAAAAGTGGGAGACACACTTTGGCCAAATTTACGCCATTTCACCTTGATCCCCTTCCCACATCTAATCGAAAAGCAACTTTTTTTTATTTTTTTCGTCATTCTCTACATATCATGTTGTTGAATAATCTCTTCCAACAAACTAGTTAATCAGTTAATACACAATGACTCAAAACCAATTTAAGGTTAACTTTTAACGGCATCCCTTACACAAGCTCTCTTATGATCATTCTTATGCAATTTTATGATCAGGTGCCTACCCACCAAGTTTTACCTTGATCGCACTAACGGTCCAGGAGATTTGCTTTGATTTGCTACTTTTTCTTACTCATTCACACGTACAAGGACACACCCAAAAAGTCGGTCACTCAAATACGGCTTCACATTGCTGATGATACGTAACATAAAGCCAAAGCTGATCGTGTACATAGCGCTTATGAAGGGCAGGTCCAGAAACTACTTTACGGGGGATAACCCATGTTCTTGAGAGTGTACCACGAGCCTGAAAGGATGTGGTTCAGTTGTGTAGGCTTTAGTGACCTTCGCAACAAGTGCCGAATACTACATCTTTTGCTACATTTATATTCTAATGTTTGCATGCAGCTAAAATATGTGCAGAAGTACATATCCACGTTTAGGTTATAGGGGCCAGGGTGCGAGGTAAGCCAGTGATTGCCATAGCGCACCAAAAGGGTGAGTTTCCTACCGAAGAATATTCACTCTTTGAAAGCAAAAAACGTTGGTGGTCTGGACCACTTTAAATTATAATCGGCGAAATTCTCATTATTGTTATCAGCAATGAATATGAAAACAGCAAATCCTTTACAGAATGCATGAGAATTCGTAAAGATGAAGTTAATTTTTTTCAAGTCGGCGAAGAAAAAAATCGGTGTAGTTGACCCCTCTCCAAGCTCCCATCTGGGCTCGCACCAGGCCCACAGCTAGGCAAGATCCAGAAGTGGCGAGATAAGCTCAAGGGTGAAATAGCTTTTTTCAGGAATCGAAATGTGTCAAAGTAAGTTTTACTTTTAATATGGATTTTTTATCTTTATATAAACTGCTTTTATGCTTAACTTGTTGTCGAACCAGGGCCGAATTTAGACATATGGAGGCCCGTGGGGCAACCTTCAGAAGTGGAGGCCCACAGCACCCCAGTGATCGTTGTCCTGGGGGAGGGGTCTGAGGGAGGGGTTGTCCCCTGCCCTTTGGATTTTTTTGAATAATTAAGGGTGCGTAGATGCAAAATGGTGCAGTATTTTGTGATTTTTGAAGTAAATTTATGTTCAAGAATTTTCATTACGGTATGTAAGCGTATTTGCCTGCCCAGTTTTCAGTACAAGTAAAAAGGTTGCTATCACATCTCTCAGTACAAATGAACAGGTTGCTACCACCCCTACCGTAGGCAAATTAGCAGGTTGCTGCCACCTCTCTTAGTACAAATGAGCAATCGTAATCAATCACAACATGGATATAGCACAGTACATATATTCACACATCAGACACTTTACGAGACTTGACCCTTGCAAAAGTCAGTCTCTCTGAGAATGTCTTATTCAATACTCATCAAGGTCAGATTACTGAGCCTATAACGACACATTGTAGTACGGAGTCTGTTCTTAATGAACTTCAGTTTACTGAACGAACGTTCTCCAGAACAGTTTGTGACCATGAGCACCAAGTACATCCGTAGCATTATCCCGACATTTGGAAATGTATCCGCAACTTTCTTGTCCATCAACAGTTTATAAAGAAACTCTTCCCTCCCTATCTTATAATCTTCAGGAAAATGAGTAAAGAAGGCTGCAAACTGCACGAGTTCAACACCAAGTGATTGATATAGGTATTAGTCCAATCATGTTTGTCAGCCGACCGTGCCGACGTGTGCTTTGCAATGGCAGGAAAACAACCACTTGCAGATGGTGGCACCACCGACCCATAGTTTACTAGCTTGATCATAAGAATCAAACTAATTTTTCTTAACCCCGCTTCCCCCATAGGGGATATAAATCATGTAGAATTCCGCCAGTCATAAAAGACTATAGTGGAATAATTTTGTCTTACAACCCCGGCCAATTTCATAAAGCCTGTATTTCTTTCGCTTGAGCCACAAAGATAGGCTCGGGTATTTCCTTAAAAATGTGCGGTTCGACGGCTGTCACGTGACGTCAGATGGTGGCACCACCTACCCTTACTTTACTTTGCTGTTTTTATCATTCACAAAGAGATACAATGACAACTGAATATGGCTTGCGTATATAGATGACGTAAAACGCGCGCAATATGATTTTGATTGATGACAGGTGTCAGCCTACATTTTCCTTATATTTTTTTCATGAAATATGTGGAGGCCCCTTGTTGTGGAGGTCCATGAGCAACTGCCCAAGTTGCCCACTCCTAAATCCGGCCCTGTGTCGAACCTTCGACAAGAAGTCTCGAATAATTAGCAAATATGTCATTCTTTCCTCCTATTGAAAAGGAAAGAGGCTCCATACTTGCCCAACCTTTGATAAGAATTTTTTGAGGACTGGCAAATACGGCATTTAAAGCTTCTGTACCGAAGTAAACAAACAGACTACCTGCCAAACCTTCGACAGATAGTCAGAAATAACTAGCAAACATTTCATGCTACGGGCTAACTCATCTACTATCCCAAAAGAAACAGACAAAATTTTATGACAGTGATGAATAAATATGGAATTTTGGAATCCATTTTGAAATAGCAACTTGTGTAAAGTGTATTAGAACAAAAGTAGATAAGTATTCATTGGAAGCCCTCTTGACGAGGGTCTGATTTGCACCTGATACGATCCTCAATTAGCGAAATTCTCAATGCATAATACTGTTACTCAATCCCATCGAACTAAGTATGAAACAAGCAGCCATTATTGGCTAAAGTTAGACAAAAGTCTCCTTGGGTAGGTGAAAGTTCCCTGGAGTGGAGGATTTCAACCTGTTGCGGATCACTGTTACAGCAGAAGGTGATTCGACACTATGGGCGGGGGCGACATGTGACGTCATAATAGGTAACCAAGAAGAAGCCGATGAACACAATTTCTACTCTTATACACGAAAACATACTACGACCGGGTTTGTTTTTATCGGCAACGCGACTTTGACCCAAATGCCCGGATGTTGTTAATAGCCTGGGAGAGCAGGACCGTTTCGCTCGCCTTGCGAACATACGCACTTTTTAGGCCAATGTGGCTACCTGTGAAGGTTTACAGCATACTTGTTTGTCGTTCCCCCAATCATCAACTCCTTGCGAAACCCCTAATGTTGAATCAACTCCTTGCGAAACCCGTAATGTTGATGATCAAATAATTATTAAACCATTATATGTACGTCACGTGTCTAATGGGAAAGCAGAAATCCCTCTATGTTGGGGCAATTAAGGAGGCGCCTATGAACAATACAAAGTTTCCAATTAGTTAAAGCAGGCTGGGGACAACTCCCTGGTTGAAGTCAGGCAGCATACCGTGTATAAATACTTACTCAGGCAGAAAGTTGTACTTTACAAAGCATGCAAATTTTCACGTTTGTACCCAACATGGTCGCGTAAAAAAACAGCTTCACGGCAATAGGCCGTTTATTGTTTTGCTGTCCCTCCCCACGGAAATCTACCTACTGGCCTGGATTACTTGTATTCGATTACCATCATTTCTCCTCGTAGACAAACACTTTTCAAGCCACTGTGTTCCTTGCATACACTGACTTCGTGTACTATAGCAGTAACTACATCAATAACTATCAAACCTATGTCATCTTCAATTACGGTCAACTGACATGGTCAACAGGAATGAACGAAGGTGGTGATGGAAATGGACTTGGCGGTATTCCAGCTCAGGTAAGATACAAGTAACCTAAAGCAGAGGGTAAAGATGAGCTCAGAACAGTGCCATCGTCAGACTTTCCAAACTAATGGAGCACTGGGGACACAACGATTTCACAGGGGGAAAAACAAATTAGTCTTTTCTTAAAACTTTCATTAAAAGGCTGGGGTATTCTTATGACAAAAAACAAAAACAAATTGTGTGTGCTGTTCAAACAGGGAGTTGTTACGTAACTCCCTGGTTCAAACTACCAACTGTACAAGGAGTGTCTTTCGTTTGCCCTTTTCGGGAAGTATTGGAAAATTTGCAATTTACTTTGGAAAGTAATCATGATTTTGAATTGTGCATTCCCGCAGGTCGGTTTTAATGCAGGAGACGGCGAGAATTATTTTACGTTGCCCGGTTCACGTACTAATGAGGTATTGGATCTCCAAATGTCTTCAAACATCGGCATGCCGGGAAGATGGTTATTTCGTGTCGACGAAGAAACCATCCAAGGATTTTCTTGTAGCAATGAAGGTTCGACATCTTTTAGATTTCGTGCTACAAAGTCTGGTTTAATCACAACAAATAAAAAACTATTTCATTTATTTTTCAATGATGTTAAAAAAGCCAATCAATAATTTAAGACTTTCAGTAATGCTGAGTGCTCTGCCATGGTGGCAAATCCAGCCCATTGAAGATTGGTCCTCAGATTCACTGGGGGAGTACCGTAATAATTTGAAACTTGATAGTAAACTATCAAAAGTACTGCCAGCAGTAGGATTTGTCCTTGAGTGCACATAATTAATTGCACCCAGCCACCTTATGATTGTAGACACATCAAATACTGACCAACTGTACCAGTTATTTTAGTGCAGTATGTATGCTATTGTTACAGCCCTCTTACTACCTTTGGAGGGTACTGGGTGGTTATCTAAGAACCAGTTTGTGCAGTAGAGCGTGCAATGAGCCTAACGTTACAAACTCTGGTAGATATTTAATCTCCCCTGTTTTTGGCCAACAACAGGAGTCTCGGGTGGTATTTCTTATGGGGAGAGAAGAGAAGATCATATTGGCTGTGTTTGGGAGGAATTACACATTTTAACAGAAATACAGCTTTCATCAGAAAATATTTACGCTAGATTTGTGTCTACAGCAATGTTGAAATGCATTGTTTGTTTTTGCTTTAAACGAATTCTTAGTGCATATTTTTGAAAGTAATTTTAAAATCGGTGTTGCTTGAGGGAAGTGTGATATTCAATGATTCTCAAAACTTAGTGCTCTGACCACAACCAGTCAACGAAAGATATTTGAAATAGGTAAGGTTTTCTTTTAAATACCCTTTAACATAAAACAAATCAAAATACCACGAAGGTCCTAACACTTTAATGAGAAGACCGTTTTTTATTCTTTGCCGTAGGCAAAAAGAAACAATGCGATTGTGATTTTGTGGTTGTATGTGTGACACTGGTTGTAAACACGGTATCTCAAAGACCATAGAGCAAAGAGCAAAGAGAGAACCTTGAGAAGTCCCATACTTGGAATGTGGATAAGTCATATTAATTAGGTGATCCCTTTTGATTTTGATGGAGGTCAAAGGTCATTTGAGGTTGCCAGAGGTCAAAAGGTGTAAATCTTGAAATTTGCTTGTAAACATGATGTTTCGAGTGTGATAACATTGATTGATTTGATTGATCACATATTTGGCATGTTGGTACTAATAGTAAAGTAAGTGATGTACTATTTTAGATGAGTTCAATTGTAATTAAGGGTCATGGGAGGTCAAACTGTAAAAACATTGTAAACACGAAAGATAAATAGATGAACTCATATCTGTCATGTGGATGAACCATAAAACGTGTATGGTTGCTGTCGTTTTCGGTGTTTGGTGGTGGTGAAATGTCATTCGGGGTCACCAGAGGTCAAAAATATAAAATCCTTGCAAACATGATATCTCAAGAAAGAAAACTTTGATGAGTCTTATACTTGGCAGGTGGTTGTCACATATAAAATGAATATACCTTATTAAGGTTGGTGGAGGTCAAAGGTGGCTGAGGTCACCAGAGATCAAACAGTGTTAACCTTGCCAACTTAGCAATCTTCTCGTGAATATGGTATCAAGGTCAAAGGTCATTGAGGTAACCAGAGGTCCAGCTGGAAAAAAATTGTAACAGGATATCTCAAAAAGGGAAAAAAATGAATCTTATACTTAGCACGTGGATGTCTTATATAGAATAAAAGAATCCTGTTGAGTTTTGTGAAGGTAGAAGGTGATTAGAGGTCACCACAAGTCAAAATGTAAAAAACAGTTTAAACACATTAGCTAAGGAATGAGACATCGATGAATCCCATACTTGGCATGTAAGTACCCCATATAAAGAGCACCCTGATGAGACTGGTTAAGGTCAAAGATGATTTGCGTTCAAACAG
>WURT03037228.1:0-12609 GCA_009936505.3 Holothuria glaberrima
GCATGATGTGGAAGGTTGGAACTTGAATGTACGTATTTGCCGTAATATATTTTTCAGAAATTTTTACCGAACGCTTCTCGCGCAGCCATTACCGGTATAGATGGTTAGTGTTAATACACCTACGACGAAACAGTACTCTGAACGCGCTTGTCAGTCCTTCACCCCTTTTGCTATACCTATCAGGGAGGTCTTTTATCACCTTCCTGCACCTCCTCCCCCCCCCCCGCCCATTCCCTGTTCCTGGAAGCTATTCGTATGATTTTCGTTCAAAATTAGTAAAAATACGATAGTTGTAAAGTGCTCGGCGTCATACTCTGTATTATAATTTGCATGTCAGGTAATAAGCATTCAGTGGCGTATAATTTCAGGGGGGCCCATTGGGCCATGGGCCTCCCTCACTGATGCCATTTTTAGTACCTACTGTAATATACGCGAAAAATTTTAACAGAAAATTTTACTTCAAAGTATCATATGTGGTACAAAATTGCATGTAAGGACACCTATTTTTTCAAAAATTTTCAAAGGGAAGGGGACACCCAATCCTCTTATACCCCTCCACAAGGCCGGCAATCACACGACGTAATACATGGCAACCCGTTAGAAAAATCCTGGCTACGCCACTCTAAGCATTGTGTCATTGCTCCATTTTATAGAATTGATCCAGAGCTTCCGGGAGCCTTAAACATATATCTGCCAGCTATAGATACCCTTTCATGTAAAATGAAGCAAAGGGGAATTGGGGTAATAGTCAAAGAATGTTTCTGTAGACTCCACGCACGTATTTTGGCGTAAAAAGCCATCCCTAATAGAAGGCAGTACAGTAGCCAAAAAGGGGGGGGCTTCAGGGGATTTGTTGACAACGTTTTCTTCTCTTAGAAAGCATAGTCCCCTTTTTAACCTAATCAAAACTTAAAATTCACTAAAGTATGGACATTTCCCTGTCATATATGATCAGCTCCGAAAATATCCCAACGATAGCACCATATTGCATCTAATCAACCTTAAATTAACAAAAATTTCTCAAGGGGAGGGAACAACCTCTTGCCAGAACACCCCCTCCCCTTACACCCCACCCCAGTACATCACCTTTATGTAGCGACAAAGGAAGGATCCCCACTGTTGTACAAAAACGCAGGGCACATAAAAAAAATGCAATTTACCCAAACATGGGAGTTTAACTTATGTAAAACTACGACATCATCGGTGGTGTCCCCCCCATCACCAAAGTCTGCCCCCTCAATCACAACACTTGCGCCCCCCCCCTAAAATGTAAAGGTGGCTACGGGACGAAAGAAACGGAAATAACTTTATTTATCGATTCGAGCTATATGCATCTTATTAGGTTTGCAGAATTGCATTATTATTTCTCAATACTTTTTTTTATTATCCCCTCATAGTTTTCATTGCAGATTGCCATCTATTAATCATCAGTGGGTCTTGTCTTAGCAACTTGGCCAAGGCATAATGCCAGTCTGCCATACATTGCTCCAACCCTTGTCGTGCTTTGAAAAGTGAACCCGAGGATGATGCTGTGATCCAGACGACAATAAATTTTCAAATTGATGTTAATAATAATTTTGAATCTTTTAGAAATGAAAAATACAGCCACAATCATGCCACATCCGCATCCAATATAACGGTACATGCTCCAAATTTGCCCATACTGCAGTGTGTAAGGCTGTCAATGTCATAGGCGTAGGAAGCTCTTCGAGACTGAACCTTGTTTCGGATCACCGTCCTGGGGGAGGGGTCTAAGGGGAAGGGGTGTCACCCTCCCCTTTGGAAAATGGTTATCTATTTGAGAGTCCTTAGGTGCAATTGAGTGCAATATTTCTGGAAAAATTTTAAGGTAAATTACTGCAAATGTTTTGACATTTTGAGGACCTTTGGAAAAGTTTTTGATATTTGAGGGTCCTAAGATGCAATCTGGTTCCTCATTTTGGACAAATTTTAAGGTAAATTACTGCCAAGTTTTGACATTCCTTAGTCCTTTGGAAAATTTATGGATATTTGAGAGTCCTTAGATGCAATTTGGTGCATCATTGTGGACAAATTCTAAGGTAAATTACTGCCATTTTTTGACATCCCTTAGCCCTTTAGAAAACTTTTGGATATTTGAGGGTCCTTAGATGCAGTTTAGTGCATCTTTTAGGACAAATTCTAACTAAAGGTAAATTACTGCAAATTTTTGACATTTCCTAGCCCTGTGGAAAACGTTTAGATATTTGAGGGTCCTTAGATGTAATTTTTAACATTTCTTACAAAAGAGACAAATAAGGGGACTTCGTTCTTGGAAAAAGGGGGCCCCACAATTTTCGCTGGGGGCTTGCGCCCCCAGCCCTCCGCTCCCTACGTACTTGGTAAATGCTATTTTCCACAATCATGTATACAATCATGTATAAAATGGATCAAAACTAAATTAGACATCGTTGGAAGATCTTCCAAAAGATGACGGTATAGGCTCGAAATTTTCCTATACTGCAAATTTCGCTATTCACATGCAAAAATGAAAATTAAAAATGAAATGAGACAATGTTTGAAGATTTTCCGAGTGACTATTTTGAGTATTTGGTGTAATGATGACCTACTATTTTTGGTGATTCTGATCACTAGGATTGAGTTCTGTGAATGTGATCGGACTAGAATTTTGCATCGCACAGTGAGCGAAGCAGTCCTGAAATTGTCTCCTATTTCCTTCATTTTGAATCGCATTTCGCGATGCGATACCGGGGAAACCGAACACTGCCCTTGCATATGTGCACGTGTGGCAGCACTGTATGATTTCAATTATAAATTTTATCTCTCTACATATAATGTTTATGGAGATGAGATCCTGACCACTGCTCTTTTGTCATTGTATGAATATCATTATATTAGGAAATTTTATTTACCACAAAATAGATTGCCGTCTTGTTCTGTTTTTAAAGGCAAGTTCATCTGAACCTGGCTTATTCCTTCATTCTCTCAATAAACCTTAAACACATGATACGAAAGCCCTATTTACGTTCAAAGAGGATATGTATGTGCACACTTGTGATCAACCAGTAGTGAAGCATAATGTCTATACGGCGACTTTTGGCCTCTCTATTCGAAATGTGAAGCAGTAGAAATTGGATTAAAGACATGTTGCACTTATGATGATGCTTGATAGAGTATTTATATATGCCCATCGAGAACAATTAAAACAATTAACAATTATTAAAAGACATGTGGGGTATTCTGTTTTTCAGTATCCTATCTTCTCTGTCAATTCCCTTCCAATTAAGCCTGTGGCTTTCGTCTGATTTAGTGAACAGGTAATGTTTTGTCAAGGCCTTGTAGAGAAGCCTAATGGGCACAGACAGTCAGAATCTTTTCACGGAATGTACTGTAGTGACCTCATTTGTAATTCACTCCCCCACTGCATTCCACTTAATAGCTTCCCCACACAATAGATATATTCAGGCTCCTTTGACAATAGAAGTTATGTACAAGTGTGGATAGAATTCAGCGCCTGTAGCAATTTTAACTAGGTCCTTATGCCACATGTACTAGTGAGCAGTGTGTCCAGTATAGTACTAGCTGCAAGCTCACCATTGCAGTTCTGGACTACACCCAGAAAGGACCTACAGGCTTGCCATACTATATTCTTACAGTGCCAGCAAAGAGGATATTACAGGTACAGAATCTTGACTGTACTTAGCTTACATTTATTAATTCACCATTTACATATATTCCTTATGTATTTATTTAAATGTGCCTTCTCAAATACTAAACCCGCTCTCACTTTAGTAGTTAAGCACTATCTATCCCTATCAGGTAGTTAGATGCACGGTAGTGACTTCTTTAGTATCACGCGAGGATATTTTGGCTCAGTATAGCCAACTCAGTTTTGGGCACTTCACCTTATCACTTCAGAATCTGTTACAAGCTTACACCTAGACTCAGACCGAGCCTGGCAGTTTGCAGATCGCCTGATAACAACGAACCCATCATAGCGACATATTGGCAACATTTCTGGTAGTGTTCCATTCACCAGACTTTACTAATTGCTGCTGTGCATTCTTACTTGTGCCTGTCTCTTATCCACTTAAAATTACGCAGTATGATTTCCCACTGCCATCGTTGTTACATTGTTTGCCTATTTATCATCGACAATGCTGGCTTATTGTTATTTACTGTTGCCTTATATATTGACAGCCTGTCTAGGACAATGTTTCCTAAGTGTATGGCTGCACGTCGATCTACGTGTAGTTCCTGCTTAAGGTACCATAACAGCGTTATGCTAATTTAGGTTATTGTTATCTCTTTTCAGGAACCACATGGTGACTGGAGAGGCTGGAGTGGTACATGGGGATTGCGAACAAAATTAGAGAACAGGTATGGCACGCCACTACCTTGTTTCTGTAAAGTACCATGCTTTATTGAATCCTCCTGAACAGCTGTTATTCCATCCTCATTTTCTTTTGTTGTACTGTTATAATAGATTGTAATAAACTGTACTCCTTATATAGGGCTTAATTACTTTCATTCTTTTGTCTGTTTACTTGAAGATGTAGTTGTCGTTATTCCATGGGCAAGAGTAATACATAGGGTGCAATTGCATTTTTCTAGAAAAAATTGCTTGAAGCCCATTGTCTCGATACAGTTTAGAAGTGTTGTATGGCATTTCCCATGTCGTTATTGCTTAATCCTGGACATTTTAATTTTGTACGTAGATTTGGAGTAAAAACGCTTACCACTTTGGTGAGACCAAATCTATATAAATAAGTATAAATAAGTAAGTATCCAGATAAGTAAGTATTTAGTAGACACTAAAGAGAGATTTCACCAAATGATGTGTAATTTGTAATTATATGTGGTGACTCCTTTCTCATACCTTTGCTTCTCATGCAAATATCGAATTACCTTGACAAAGAGATTCAATCTCTTCGTTCCACTGGATATTTTCTAAACAACGAATCGATGAAAGATGTGGATTCAATGTGTATCCGCTTGTACAGGTAACGCTACAATCATCACCAGGGGACATGGAGCAGCCAGTTAAGATCGCGTTAGGAATTTCTGGGCATTTTGGTAAGAGTTTATCTGGTGGAAAATAAGGTATTTTCTTAGTGCTATCGCTTTTAATAAGAAAATGTCCTCAAGGGCAAATTATGCAACAGGTCGAATGGTTTTACAGATATTAACAAGTTTGTTCTTTTCATCTGTACAGACACCGTCCACAAACTAGTGTAAAAGAACTTTGGAATGCGATCAGCATTTTACTTGCCATATTCGGAAACTAAGTTTTAAAACTTGAACCCATTTGATGTTTCTATACCATAGCCTCGTGACTTTCATTTGAAAGTCTAATGCCTTTCAGAATAAAACAAATGATGGAAACGGAATAAATCCTCATGTGGGTTATTTATTATTCTTTTTAAGTCATCATTGTCGAACAATTGTTTTTCGATTGCATTCAAAAACAAAAACATCCAGCTTGTATGAGATAAATATGAATAAAGATTACATAAATGAAAAAAGGCCAAATTTTACCTCCATAGGATGAAAAACTTCTTTGGACTGCAGAATTTATTTGAGGGTCGAACATTTTGCATATCTAGAAGGAAGAAAATTAGCATATATTTTCGATCTCTTGCTCTGGTTAACGTTGAAATGGAAGTTTAAAGTCAGTATTAAACTATTGTTTATTTTCACAACAAACAGCAACAGCAGTAGGAAGCTAAAACAAATCAAATGCCAAAGTCCTGGTCCGAGCAGAAACAAAAAAAAAACAGCAAACAGGAAAGAGGGGATCACACAAAGTGTGAGCGACAGCCGAGGATGTAGATGAGATTACAAAGGATTTCAAATGACACCTTTAGTAGACCAGAGAAGCAGGAGGACCGAATCAATGACCAATGCGTCTTGGTGAATAATATTACATAGGAGGTTGTTTGGTTTGGAACAAGGAAGAATGTGGTGACTGCTACCATACTGCTCGTAAAACTCCACTTCCGCATACTTTGGTCGTATTTTAACCTGTTTCAACGGGCAAATAATTTGAATAAGCCTTATCACAATGCTAACTCACATCTTACTTCCTTTAGTCACGCCACAAAATTTTGTAACAGAAATGTCAACTAGTAGAGTATCCTAACGTTGTATACAGTTTACAAGATAAGTTTGTTTATAAGTTAGGGTGGATGTTTAGGCCCTCCATACAACATTCTGAATTATTTAAGTAATTATTTTCGAATACAAATTAAGAAGGCAATCTTTCCTCTGTTGGCTTGCTTCTTCACCAGTCTAACCAGGGAGCTCCCTGGCAGCTCCCTGGTGTAACATAGTATATGAATGTTTATTTAGAGAGCTATTATTGCTCTAACGAGATGTCAGCTTTTAGACTCTTTTGTTGAGTTAAAAGTGTAACAAGGACTCTTTAAAAAGTCAATTTGTCTCTCTATCTTTGTTAGAGATTAACTTTCTCAAATTCTGTTAGAGCTATTAGTACTCCAGAAAATGTAGATATAACATTTTTGCATTTTTGTATGTAAATTCAGTTACCTGTCTACAGTTTTCAATACTGATGAAACAGTGCTATAAGATATCGACAATTATTTTTACTTTTTCTATGTCATGTTATATTGAATGGAAGTCACAGTTAGCAACTGACCTTCTCATTGAAATAAATTTCCCATTTGTTGCACTCCTAACACACTCACCTCTTGGATGTGATTGTCTTGTACGAAGACCTGTGGTAAGTGATTTTATCAATGATGTTTAATCTTGTCAGTGGTTTAATTCCAGATGTGTATTTAACAATCTGACATTTCAATCAAATGAGAACTGTGCATAAAAAAAACTGCCATGCAAGGGAAATCTGTCAGAACGTCATGGTTTAAATTAATTCTGTTGAGGTGAAGCAGAATATCCATAATTGCTGAATTTAGGTACAGTCACTGAAATATTAGCTGCTGAAGTTTTATATTTTCCATCTGAAGTATTACTTGAAGCGAATAGCCTTGATGTCGTAATTTCAAGCCCTTAGCCAAAGAGGGGAGGGAGGAAGGAAGAACAGCTCTCCTAGAGCAAGCATTTACCGCCTTAACAGGTCAAATTTACAATTACCGTTAAACATTTTAGTATGTCTCACACCCCATCCCTTTTAGTATTTCATCTGGCTACGGACCTGCCAAAATTAATTAAAAGAAATATTGACAAACCTCATTTCTAACATCTTCTTTCAGATCTTCCTCGAGATGATTCATTACTATCGAGTTCTGCCATGAATCACTGCAAAATGCAAACAATGACCAGAAGAAGGTATTCCATGGGGTTATCAGCCTGAACTCCCCCATATTCTTTTATTACCTTGGGATTCAAATTTTTCCCAGAACATAAAAATGAGCAGTAATGACTAAAGACCAAGTTGGATCTCGAACTTAAGCAACTAAAATGTACTATTTGCGTCTCATTAATCTTCACATACCATGTGGTTTAATGATCTTTTTAATCATATTGAGATGCCAGTAATTGGTAAAAACCAATTTCAGCTCCTTTAAACCTTTGATGCCTATGACGCTAACGATTACGCATTTAAAAGTGTTAATCAGGTTCCTATCTATTCTCTTTGAACTTGAACCGCCATGGTTTAGACGTTGGATGTGTAAGAGTCGACTGTTTCGCAAAAGTTTGTCAAAGTTACCTTTTTACCTTCATTTTAACCGTTGACCTCCCACATGAGCAAACTAAATAAACAGTTAACATGTCGTTTAATCAGCCTCAACATATCTTTTTCCAGCGCACTGATAGGCAAAAAGGCAAAACCCATTTTAAACAATCTTGTTCTTTGACCTGTGGCGTCATTAATTACATATGCACAAGTTTTCATGGTATCTAATATCTTCTCACTAAGATTGAAGTTGATCTGACTTAGGGTTTAAGATGAGTTCGTAACACACCTTTGCGCACAACTAAGGCAGATTTTACCTTTGACGGATAATTTGGTCTTTTGCCCACCTTTGGCAATTAAAAATCACTTTTTTAATACATCTCTTAGCAGTCGTAACATATGAAGTGGTTTATTAAGTTTTAATACCATACTGATAAGTAAATAATGAAAAAAAAGGTTTTACTATAGGGTATTTTACTTTAGCTTATTTGACCTTTGACCTAACACGTCACAATTATGCATTCACACGTTTGTATTGTCATGTTGCTACCCAGTAAGTTTGAACTTGCTCGACGTAACGCGTTAGGAGGTAATCGCGACATACTTTTTGTTCACACATACACACAGACCCCCAGACACTCGGACACTTACACAACTTCTAATTTCTGATGTTAGGTGAACTACAATATCTCATCTCCCTATGGATTACATGAAGGGAGATGAGATAACAAAGACAATAACTTCTTTCACTCGGATTTTGAGGTGTCATTGCCACGATCAGAGTAGCTCGTTACCTATGCATGTGTATAATCATTCAGACTAAAATCCTGGTGGCTATAAAATGTGCTGGCAATCATGCTCTGTAGATAAAACTCGACAGACGAAATTCCGTGTGAACTGTAAACTACAATTAAAATTGCTTATTACTTAAAGTTACTAAATTGTATTAAGACTTCCTCGGAGAAAAAAGGCATTCACTATTCTTCATCCACAGTAGGTTCGCCCCCTTTGAACTATTATACCGGGGAGGTGACATTCGATAACATCACCATTCAACTCCCTCTCCAGCTATACTAACATTAGTCTATCCGACGCTGGACACAAAGACGTATTTTGGGTACGGCAAAATTACATTACTGTTTACACTAGTAGAATATCACAATGATCTTGGGGATGAGAGAAGCTTCAAGCAGATCTTGAATTTTTCTCATTCGTGCTCTGATGATATCTAAAAGTGGCACTTCACAAAGTTCTTATGGGTTCAGTAATTTGCCGCTACTCGTGCACCCTTTTTATAGTACCCGGTACACATAAACGCATCGTAGAACACATAAAGATTTTACTTGAAAAAAAAACCTTTATTGAAAAGTGCGACGTAAAATTATACATCGCTTTACTACATCGTGGGTAATTCTTGGACTCTTTATTTTAAACGCAACATGTGGCATACCACGAGTACACGCAGTTGCAGGCAAAGCTAGCTTAAAATGTTACAAAACCTTTTCAAGGATGCAGATGCAAATGTGATCTAAGCGTGGAAGTACTCTCAGATAGTACTTCCATGATCTAACCCACCCAACCTTCATCATTTGTGGATGCACAGATCTTGTTCCAAGAACAGCCTTGTTAAACTTGGAAAGCCGTTAACATGTGATCACGTACCCGTTGAGTGCAGTAATCAGTGGTGATGAAAAGACAACTGTTGACGTGCAACTGACTTGACGAAACATTTGTGGAAGTCCGTCCCGAATTTCTGTTTTGTGTAAAAAGAAGCATGACCTGCTTAAAATTCTAAGGCTTGTTGATATTTTGAAAACTTAAAGACTAAATTATTTTTTCTGTAGACTAATAAGGATATTTTTGTTTAAATGAACGTTTTAAGTGGTTACTTAGATACAGTCGCAACAAATAAAAAATAAGGAATTGTCAGATGCATACATTAAAAAAAGGACAACTTCTTTATGGAACAGATCTATATAAAAAAATTTTGGTGAGATAGTATTCAAATTTTATTAACAATTGTTCTTTGACGGATTCAAGCTTATAAGTTGCCACAGAGACTCCAAAGAGAGTATGCTAATCAGTCTAACGTAAATTTTACTTCTTACGAGACCGTTTTGATCCATTGATATACTGCTACGAAAATCAATTACCCACATGAAAGTTTCAACTTTGCCTTTGTTTTATGAAAGTTTTTGTGATAAGTCAAGTTTTCGTTTGTTGAAAACATCGAAGACTGGAGAGCAGTCCTTCCCTACCACATTTCCGGAACCAACAGTGTGCTCTGAAAGAGGGGGGAGAAAAAAGATTACAAAGGGGCAGGGAAACGTTTTGACTGTCCTTGCAATGAGCAGTCTTCGGCACGCCCTTCTATCTCAAGATACGATTCTTTCTTCTCATGTTTCTCAAGTCACAAAGCATACTATGGGTCTCTTTGGTTTTTGTAAAAGTGGAGACGGGAACGAACGAAAAAACAGAGTTGAACTGAAAAATTGCGGTCAGAATTGCGTACTTTCTTGTTTCTTTTTTCTGCTTACGGTAAACTCCTTGAACGAATCAAGTAATACAGGATGAAATCATTTTGGCCCTGTCTTAGTCCTCCAATGAATTGCCTTGTTAAAGTAGCTCTTGTGTGCTTGTGCTTGCTGTTCACTGTGAAAATAGTCTCGATCCTTGCATGGAAGTGCTACTTCGTTCGAGGTAGTACTTTCATGCTACGTCTTACAAAGTACTTGCATGTTGAGGTGTACGTAGTGTAATACCCTAGCTTTACACGGGAAATGCCAGAGGAAAATTTTCACCCGGAAGGTGCAGTAAGACCGTTCAACAGCTTATAACTACAACATTAACGAGTCCGTTGCTCGTGGGGAGATAAACAGCATGCGCTGGCGACAAAGTTTGTTATTTACTAAGCTTACTTACAGTGAAACCTATGGAAAACATGGAACATTTGAGAAGAAAGTTTTAAGACTTGAACCAAACACATCAAAGAAATGAAGAAGTTTTTTTCATGAAAAAGTTGAGAGATAAGATTGGAGGTGTAAGAAGAATTACAAGTTTCTTTCGGAAAGGCGAATATAAAAGAACCATGACAAGGGACCCTAGTTCACAGAACTCCGCTAGAACACAAACAAAGAAAAGAAACCTCCCCAAAGCGTTTACTCGACATTTGTACAGGAAGGGTTGATGACCTACTACCAGTGGGGCCGCCAGGATTTGGCACAGATGACGGCGTCATGTCACCTCAGTTACTCTTATACTATAGAGTATAACGCCGAGAGCTTTACAACTATCGTATTTTTTAAACTAATTTGAACGAAAATCCAGACGTAACTTATTTTCCAGTAATGGGGAAAGGAAGGGAGGAAGAGAATAGTTAGTTGCAGGGAGCGCGCGAAAATTTTGATAGTTTGCTTAGGATTTGCAAGATTCTGATGATTTAAGAACCACTTGTGATAGGAAATGACTACAATAAAACCATCACTGGGTCTAAAACATACACAGGGCAATCGCGACCGGAGTGTGGGGGTGTCTCATCCCCCCCCAAAAAAAAATCGTGAGAGCGATGATTGTCGGAAAATCTGAAATACCAGTTAGAATTTCTGATTTCTCAGTCAAGCATATTTTCCGACTGAGCCTTTGTCAACTTTGTATGTATTTTCCAACTAGATCAAGTGAGAATTATACTAAATATTATTTTCTTCACGTAAAGACGAATTAAAACTGTCCTTTGACATTTCATTTAATGACAAATGTCGGCGCGCTTCGCGCGCATACGTCACGGTTTGCGCTTCATCTCATTACCATTATTAAGGAAATTAACCATGGAACTATTCCGATCACAACCCTTTCCGAAAAACATAGTTACATCTGCAAACATCTGTGGTGGCCTCGCATCAATATGGGATTTTTCAGTTTAATCTAAAGCATAAAGTGGAAGGTTGAAAGAACGTTTTTGCCGTTATACATTTTAAAAAAAAAAAAGAAAGAAAAATTACCGAGCGCCTCGCGCGCAGCCATTATCGGTATAGATGGTGATTGTTAAAACACTTACGAAGAAAAAACATTCTCAAATGCGCTTTTTAGTCCATTCCTTTTGCTATACCTATAAGGAAGGTGTAATATCGCCTTCCTGCACCTATTCTCTACCCCCCCCCCATTCCCCATTGCTGGAAGCCATTCGTCTGGATTTGCGTTAGGAATTAGTTAAAACTGCGAAAGACGTAAAGTGCTTGGTGTCATACTAATACTAGTATCCAGAAATGTTTCTGTTGACCCCAAACAGACAGTAAAGAAGCCAAGGGGGGGGGGGATCTTCAGGAAGTTTGTTGACAACTTATTTTTCTCTAAGACAACTGACTCTCTTCTTTCACCTAGCCAAAAATTAGAATTCACCAAATTATAGACATTTCCCAGCCATGTATGAGCAGTTCAAAAAATGTCCCAAAGATAGCACCATTTTGCATCTAAAAAACCGAAATATTTACAAAAAAACTTCAAAGAGGAGGGGGAAGCCCCTCCCCTTAGACCCCTCCCCTAGGACGGTACCTTTGTGTAGTGGCAGAGGAAGGATCCCTTATGCTGCTGATTACCCCAGTAATGGACATTTTTCAGCCAAGTATGAGCAGCCCAAAAGTTTCCCAGAGATAACACCATTTGCATCTTAGCACCTTAAATTAACAAACATTTATCGAAGGAGAGGGGCCCCTCACCTTGCACCCCTCCCCCAGGACGGTATTAACCAAAACATGGACATTTTTCAGCCATGTATGAGCAGCGCAAAAAATTCCCAAAGATAACACCTTTTGCATCTAAGCACCTTAAATTAACAAAAATTTCTCAAAGGATAGGGGCCGCTCCACTTGGACCCTCCCCCAGGACGGTATTAGCCAAATAATGGACATTTTTCAGCCATGTATGAGCAGCGCAAAAAATTCCCAAAGATAACACCTTTTGCATCTAAGCACCTTAAA
>WURT03037239.1:1524-33951 GCA_009936505.3 Holothuria glaberrima
TTGATTTCTTTTTAGACAACTTTCGGAAACTGTAAAGTTAGTTAGTTAGTTAGATAAATAGTTAGTTAGTTAGTTAGATAGATAAATAGTTAGTTAGTTGGTTTAAGTCGGGCCGGCCACTGCCTTTTTCCAGATGTGGCTCACTGGTTTGTTTTCCCTACCCCATTGCTTATGCTGAGCACGAAGCACGATGGCAGTAGCTTCCGTTTTTAAAGTCTTTGGTATGATCCGTCCAGGATTCGAACCTCCGACCTTCCGTCTACAAGTCGGATGCTCTAACCACTTGACCATGTAAGGTCGAAAACTGTAAAGGATTATTCAGCACGCCCGAAGAGTTGTGTGGGTCATGTGAATGTGTGTGTGTGGGGGGGGGGGGTGAGCGGTGGAGTAGCAGAGACTTGTGTGAAAAGTGGAAGAATAATGGACCCTTTGTCTTACTTACTCTGCAAAAATGTAAGTTAATGGGCGTATCTCCAAAAAGGGGTATATCCCCCTAACCCCGGGATTTTCGTCTTCAGGGGAGGAGGAGTCATCTAGTCTTTTTTAAAATGTAAAAAAATAACAATAAACTTTCGCCAAAATTCTTTTCTCACGATATTTCAAAGTATATGGGAGGAGAGGGTGCTAAGAAAGCGTAAATTGTGTAGTACGCTATTCAAGAAATAAATAGTGACGTGTTCCTTTCTTTGTTAATGTAAATGTTATTTATACTTTGCAAAATCTTAAATTTGTCAAAGTCAATTACTGTACAAGGATTTAAGACTAGAAATAATGTTAAATTTATTCTG
This sequence comes from Holothuria glaberrima, assembly GCA_009936505.3. NCBI lineage: Eukaryota > Metazoa > Echinodermata > Holothuroidea > Aspidochirotida > Holothuriidae > Holothuria > Holothuria glaberrima. The sequence continues at coordinate 2,313 of WURT03037239.1, forward strand.
GACAAGATTTTGCCAGACCAACTTCAGAACGCTCTGCGTTTGTCAGTGGTTTCAGTGACGCTGCTAGGATTGCAAAAGTGGGCAGGGAAGAGAAGGGGGGAAATGAAGGTTAGCAGAAATACTAGGGCAGGAAGTTGTGAGTGTGCATGGCTTCTGTAAATTGTGTACCTGTGTACAACAGCGGACTGGCGGCCAAGTGGGTGGTAAAGGCAGTGACCGGAGAACCCCTCGTTCCCCCTTCCTTACCGACCTCCCTGATTTGACACCCACTTTAACAACATTCCCCTTCTGTTTTTAACAGACACTTCCGTTTTTAAAATGGGTGGAGTAGGGTGGCGTTGGGGCATGTGCAACATGTGACATACCCTAAAATCCGCTGACTGCATACAGACCCGTAACCATTTAGCTTGTGTAAGGGGTCACCATGCAGATTGTCAACGGCAAAGGAGTGTTACTGTTTCTTTTTAGTGGAACTCGGGTCTTACTTGTAACACAAGAAAACAAACTTGTGAATCTGGATGCCGTCCTGGAGAAGGAAGGGTACACTGACAGACAGAGTCCTGAAGGGGGGGGGTATCTTATAGGATAGAAAAAAATCAGGGAGTGAGATATACTAAAATGCATTGAGGCAGTGCTTATTTTATTCTTTTTGAGAGGTGAATTTTTTCAGAGAGATTCTCCCCTGACCCCCCCCCCCCTGTTGGCTACGGCAAGGCTTGAATCAAGGGTTATTAGAACATATTGGTTCAACATTTGTAAGTGTTTTTGACGTGATCTGTTTTCAAGAGTATATGCTTAATGAAAGGTCTCTTTAAGGCCTTGGTGGTCGTCCGACCGTCTCAAGTGAGTACCCCGCGGGGCGAGCCTGGTACATGATAATATTTTAAAAACACTATGTCTCTGTTCTTGTTTTTTGATAGACATTGGAGTGTACACCGACTGTAATCTTAAATACTGAAAGTTAAGTGTAAACATACTCGTAAGAGATGCAGGCCATTAGCCAGAAATTTGCCAAGGAGGGGCTAAAGCCTGTAGGCAAACTATCTAAGAAGCGTATCGCCACCATAGTTTGGCGTAAAGCGTAAAAGAAAATTTTGGCCGAAAATGCCTCTCAGATGGCTGGAAATGGCACTTCCCAGGCCTTGTGAGTTGCATCTAAACATTGTCTATTTTTAATGACTTAGCAATGCCATAAAAATCATTAAAATACTTAAATATATACTCAAGGAGGGGCGGCATTCCCCCTCCTTGACTACGCGCTTGATGAGACAAGAGAGGAATGATGGCCCTTAAACGTGTAGGGAAGCTAGCAAAAATGAGACTTTACATTAAAATGTGATATAGGCCTATAAAACATGAATTCACCAAACAGAGACGCTAAAAGTAACTTATTCCCATTTCTGACAGCTTGGAAAGTATTTTCATCAATACTTTTCTGTCGTCGCGCCGATGGCGGTGCGCTCCTCCGGTAATGCACTAAAGTAAAATATCATTAACTGGGTAAGGTTTCAAAATTCAGCGTCCCCCTCCCCCTTCAGCACCGACCCACACCCTCGGCTGGACCGGTGTTATATGTCTATGTGTGTATAATAGGCTTGTTCCACTATGCTAAAACTTTTTTGCCATTGCAAATTGACTTTCACAACTCGCCACAACTAACCATTTTTGCCTTTCTCATCTTGCAACTTTCTAAGGGTCTCACGAGCACTATTCAAAAAGGTGTGTTCACTAAACGCGGACTAATTTAGATAGTTTATTTCTCACTTTAATATCTTGACTCATTGAAAAGTAAAATGTTACAAAAGGAACAGCACCTTTGTCTGTACGCTTTGTCCGTCATGATGAATGGCCTGTGCCCGAGAAGCCGGATGATCAAAAACCAAAAGAATTTGAAAGAACTTATTTCTCATTGGTTGACCGTCGAAGGATTAGCAAAAGTCGGGCGTTTTCTTTAGAAACACAGAGGAAGTTGGAACAATTACTGTGAAAACTGTGTCTAGAATTAATTGTAAGGGCCTCATCGAATTAATCTTGGTGTGAAGTTCAATAGCAAAGAACTATCATAATCGTTTACCCACTCTTCGGGAGAAGACTCACTCGTGTAACAATAATCAAATATTAGATCGGAAGCGCCACAGTCGTGATAAAGTATTAAAAAAAATTATAAGAAGTTAAAAAAGGTGTTATTTTAAAGAAACTCTAGCTAAAGAGAAAGGGCAGTTTTTCTTCGGTCGCCTCAGCAAAAACTGAGGATGGAAAACCGGGATGAAAATTGCTTGTCTTCAAGACGCTCCACCAAGGGTACTCGTCGGCCGTCATACACCCGCAGAATTAAACCACCTTACTCGTATACTGAACTTATCCGACATGCAATCCTAGCTTCTCCAGAACGAGCTCTCACTCTTCGCCAAATTGTCATTTGTTTACAGAACCGATTTGCTTGTTTTAGCGGACCTTATCAAGGATGGCGTAACAGCATAAGGCACAATTTGTCGGCGAACAACTGTTTTGTTAAGATTCTTCGAGATGTCAACAAGCCAAATGGGAAGGATAACTTTTGGACTGTGAACGAAAACTGTGATTGCGGCCAATGTACGAAGGGTTTGAAGCAGTCTGCAGTCAGCACGGTCGGGTTCCCGGGGCCATATTTCGTCGACATAAGTAACTTTCGTCCTGTGAACGACATGTCACAGTTTGTACAAGTTCCGGAATTTCCTCCAAACGTACAGTCACCTTACAAGTCGGAAAGTTTTGCAGAAAATAGCCTACCTTTGGAATCAGACGTTGATCCCGTTCAAGATAATCCCAAGGTAAACCCCACGGACACAGCTACCACGACGGCTGAGGTAAACAACGGCGCCACCGATTCCTGCCAGAAACGTGACGTTGGGACCTCATTAGGCGTAAGTATATTTTTGTTACTAGTTTTGGATAGCTTTACTTTAAATGTTTTTTGGCATGTAAGAAAGAGAGTCGTTCTCAAAATGTTGTTTCCTACTTTTTAAATTAATGTTGAAAAATACTTTCTGAAGGTTTATTTTGAAAACGACACTTCATCCACTATTTAGATAATCATAAATGTGAACTTGATATATTACACATCCCTACTTGCGTAATAGATGAGGCCAGTTTATACTGAATTCAGTTATTTTCCGCCCCCGTGATTTTCCGCCCCTAAAAATGTTGTTTTCCGCCCCTGGTTTTTGGGGCGGAAAACACCGGTTTGAGGGGCGGAAAGTAACAGCATAGAATAGAATACCTGCACGAGTTGAAGGCTTCATAAACGCAAAACTAAATTTTCTCATCACTGAACGTCTCTTCAGTTACATTATGTCTTTTACACAATGCAGTACTCACTCAGTACTTATGCTGACTTCTCTTTCTCACTAGCAGTAAAAAAAAGTAAGTATATATACACGCACGTACACAGTACGATATCCAGTGCAGTGAATAAATTCTTTACACATACAACACTATAGGCTAGCTAGATCATACAATCCATTCTTTGCTAGGTGATTTCCGAAAAATGTTGCTACAATTTCATCATTCTTTTGGTCTCAGAAACAAAAAGAAAGTAGATACACTTGTAAGATAATCTTTAATTTCAAATGTTATTTTCCTCCCCAGTAATTTTAGGGACGGAAAGTCAGTGGTGGAAACTACCAGGGGCGGAAAGTAACGGTACCCGTTTATACTAACCGGCAAGATATGGGGCAAGATCCCTAGTTTTCTTATCACTTGCAGGTAACCCCCTCCCCCTTCCTCGGCACGGCCGCCATTTTTATAGGAATTGAATTGTTTATATATACAATATATATACTGTTCAGAACATATGCGCCCATTACAAAAATGACAAGATCCCAAAAGGTTGACCTGTGACGTACTGTGCAGCCCAGCAGTTGCGCATCGGGGGCCGTGTCATTCCGCCATAGGTACTTTCCGCCGTAGGATTCGCACCTTTCCGCCATGGCGGAAAGGTGCGAAACCTGTGGTGGAAAGTCACTTTCTAAAAATTTAAGAAAGCAAAGGACTTTGTTTTCCTTGTAATTAACGAAACATTCCGGAAGTCCAGAGCCCCAGACAGGCTTGAAAAAGTGAGAAATAGTCAATTATTACCATAAATACCAAATATAATCTGTGGGGAATAACTAAGTCTAGTATACACTTATAAGTTTAGCCTTAATTTTGAATGTTATTTTCCGCCCCAATTATTTTAGGGGCGGAAAGTCAGTGGCGGAAACTACCGGGGCGGAAAGTAACGGTACCCCTAAGTCTACATCGTTTCGTTTTGTCAGATTATCAAACATGTCACAGACTTTCACTTAACAGTTGATTTCCCAGAGTCTTATTATTTGCTCAGGTCAAGCAAATGTATAATGGGAAATTTTCTCGGCTCCTGCTCCCAACCCTTCTTCGGCTCTTTTTTTTTCTGGAGAGAAACCTTATAGCTGCGGTACAAATGTGTAGGCATTGCCAAGTTATTTATTTTGCTAGATGAAAAGAAACTGCTTTTCCCCAAGATCCCCATTGAGAGTTTGTACATATTCCATTGTTTAAACCTATCCTATAATATTCGCAAACAATGTGTACATTCCGCCATAGAAAACGTGTCTTTCCGCCATGGCGGAAAGACACGTTTACTATGGCGGAATGAAGACATTTTCTATGGCGGAAAGTACCTATGGCGGAATGACACGGCCCCCTTCCACCACAGGTTTCGCACCTTTCCGCCATGGCGGAAAGGTGCGAAACTTATGGCGGAATGTACCGATGGCTGAATGACACTAGGTTCTTGCGCATCCTCTATTAGTCTAAACAATTAAGGAAAAAATAATTAAGGATTTACCACATCATTCCCAAGAAAAAAAGGAGTCTTAGATCTTTAAAACATTGACTACACCGTCCAAGGGTTAAAATGTAAGTTTCTTCCCTAGTAACTTTGGGTAAAAACTAATGTCTCATAGGGGAAGAAGGGGCCGTGGGGAGGATACGAATGGGTCCGGAAACTAACCGTAACACTTCAATGGCATGACATTTACTTCGGTCTTTTCATGGCTTTTGTTCCCTTATGGGAGTTTTGATATTTGGTCTCCGAGAGCTTCTGCAATATGCTGGTTAGGGCTTTGTCCCATATCTTTATAGTTTTTTAGTCGTTCAAGTGCGAGTTTGAAGATCGCGTTTATGTTTTAACTTAATTGCAACGTTTGCTTATTTTATAACAAAGTCTGAAATGTTCCCTGACTTTGTAATGAGTTTAACTAATTAAAGATGCAGGCTGGCAAGATCCCTGTACAGGGTAACTTCCTTCAGTGTTCTTCATTTTTGCATTACAAATACTTAATTTGTCCCTTTACCAAACGTCCCCGCAACAAAACGTCCCCGGGTTGAATCATTTATAGTTTTATGATAATTTTGTAGCTGGATTCACATTCCTTGTAATGTTTTTACTTGTCGTTTACTTTAAAACATAACATAACAAGTTTAAGGGAAAAGGAAAATGAAGTACAAATCACGACTCACAGTATAGGCTACCGGGGTATCCAGTCGAAACGTCCCTTTACCAAAATAATAATAATAATTTGTTCTTTTATAGCGCTTTACACTAACGATAAGTCTCAAAGCGCTTCACAAATATTACCCCTGATCAACGGTAAATCATGCCAGAGACAATCCCTCCAGTGCGGAGCAGCTCTAACGGCGCTTCCCAATGACAATTCACCTTACAGGTACCCATTTAACCCCTGGGTGGAGAGAAGCAATTGAGATAAAGCATCTTGCCCAAGGACACAACACAATGACCCAGGCGGGATTTGAACCGGAAATCCTTAGATCACAAGTCCAATACCTTAACCATTAGGCCACCAACGTCCCCGTGGTATGTATGCGAGACAAAAACGTCCCCGCGGATGATACGTGATCACAATACAAGCAACACTTATTGCACCTTAGGAAACGTGAAGAGCATTAGAAATAATTTCTTTGTATTAAAAATGGTCAAGTGAAATAGATTTTTAGTAAATAGCGTATCAGTGTTTTGGCTGTTTAGATGATTGTTGGTTGTTTACGAAAGTTTGTTTCAGCACAGTTACATCGCGACAGGAAGCAAGGACTACTTAGCGCCGCTGTACTTTCTTGCTGCACTAATATATGCACCACACGCTTCTAAAGGTACCCGGTTGTTTCGCCCCCTTGCCAGTTCGCCCCAAAGTGGAAGTCGTTTCGCCCCATATACCTACCAGTTCGCCCCCTTGATTTTACAAACACAAGTTGTTGTAAAAAAAAAAACAGTTTTCAAATGCAGTTGATATATTGTTTTTCGAAGATATTTTTACCGTGACGAAAGCCTCAACAAAATAGCATGAGAAAATGATTAGAAGAAGGCTCACAGCTTGAACTGAAATACCTCCATTTAGCTTACATGTGCCAGTTGAAGTTTAGGGTCATAGCGAATTCTTGCTGTTTACACCAAGTAAAGAAAATATCACGGAACGTACGTGAAAAGAAAATGGCATTGCAAAAAAAAAAACAAAAAAACAAAAAAAAACAAAAAAACAAAAACGCAAAAAACAAAAACAAAAAAAAAAAACCAGAAAAGGTTGCCGATAATAAAAGAGGTGGAAAATGTGTCTAAAGAGAGTGCTGCCCAAAATAAAGCGAACGCAAAAGGAAAATAAAATCGGTATTTCCACCCAAAAAATATGTGTATATGATCCTTTGCAGCTTATATAGTGCAAAGGACGCAAATAAAGGACGAAAAGGCACAATGATGCCGAAAATTAGGTATATTGCCAAAAGTTAGGGGCGAACTGGTCAGCACCTGGGGCGAACTGGTAGGTATTTGGGGCAAACTGGTCATCGCTTGGGGGCGAACTGGTTTTGTGGGGGTGAACTGGTTGGGGCGAAACGACCGTAAACCCTTCTAAAATATCGGTACTGATACTGTACTGTAAGTTGTGATTTGTACTTCATCAGTTCATTTTCCTTGAAGAAACAGAAAAGTAAACTACAAATAAAAACATTACAAGGAATATGGACTCTATTTACAACCCAATCATAAAACTATAAATAATTCAACCTGGGGACGTTTTGACACGGGGACGTTTTAACTCTTAAAGAAAATATTTCTAGTTTCTAGATACAATTCTAATTTCTAATTGTTCACGTATCATACACGGGGGACGTTTTTGTATCACATATATAATACCACGGGGACGTTTTGGTAGCAAAAAAGCGGGGACGTTTTGGTAAAGGGACGTTTCGACTGGATACCCTTAAGCTTATGTGCAAAATACATGTAACACAAACTGATCACCATTGAACAACTTAAAGTCTCTATACTAAGGCTCCAAAAATTTGCGGAACTTTTATAAGGGGAACACTCTAAGTGGAGATTCTCTTGAATAAAGTGGTGCTATACACTAAGCAAGTTAGATCTGCTCCGCACAAGGTGCAAGTTGACATTCCCTTCATGACTTAGTCACTATTTACAAAGTTTTTCTTAAACGTTTACTCATTACGACTTGAGCTACGTCCAATTTATTGATTCGAACGATCCAAACAAGAATATTAAACTAAAATTACAATTTAATTTAGTGTACCACCTGTCTCTTAGTATCTGCATGGTTCTTTTTGATCGTATGAAAAATTATCTGTTCTTTTGCTGAATTGTGAAATCAGCTTCACGTGGTGAAAAGTGGAACACCCACCATGGAGGTCAATATCACCATTTTGTTCTCAGCATTTTACAAGAACGAGATAGCAAGTCTTTCACAGGGGGTCCAGCAATTTACAACACAGGGGGCTAATTCTGTGAGTGCAAAATTCGAAGCTACGAGCTGCAAATTTACGAAGTCACGATGGAGGGAGGGGGAGGGGGTTATCAACGGATAAATTTAAATAAGACATTTTAATGGCATTTCGTGGCATCTAGCAATCAAAATTTGTATACCTTAACTTTGTAGTGCAGCTTTGGAACCATCTCAGAAAAGAAAGTGATGCTGGAAAAAGGGAAGTTTTCTGAAGCCGGAAAATCCCCAGTCTAGATCGGCGCCTGTATTAGAAATTTAAGTTAGGTGAACGCTGATATAGAGTATTGCTGAATTTTTAACCAGTTAAAGTACGAAACTAGTGAAGGCGCTTCCGCTGTACGGCAAAAAGCCAGATGATTTGTGCCTACATATGTACAGTGTGCATTTTAAATCAGCGGCGTATCTGGGGTCACTTGTCGGGGGGGGGGGGGGCAAAAGAACATCTTTCCCGGTAAAACTTTCCCTCACCTGGTTTGAGAAGACTTGACATATTTTCAGAGGATGAGGGTTATTTAGGTTGTTCAGTATGTTGTGAGATCGCCGGCCTGAGGGAGGAGTCTTAGGGGAGGGGTGTCCCCCTCCCCCTTTGAAAATTTTTGAAAAATAGGTGTCCTTACAATACATACAATCTGGTGCCACATGTTACCTTTTGAGGTAAAATTTGTGTTAAAAAATTTCCTTATTTCTAGGAACTAAAAGAAAATTGGCATCAGTGAGGGGGCTGGCCCAGTCCCCCCCCCCACCGTGTATGCCACTGAGCCTAATCAAGAAATAGAAAGATGTCAAGAATATCCTTTTCATGTAAACACGAAGATGCTTCTTTATCGTAATTTTACTGCTCTCACTTCATGCTTTTCTGGCACCTCATCCCTCTTTGCTAACACGAGCCTATAGGCCTACTGCTTTATGGCACATGAAAAAACAAAAATTTACGGTAAGAACCACTCAAAATTCCCCCCAAATTCCGAATAACTGTGTTTCTAGGTGTCTCTCTTCGTCAGGTACACTAGAGTGGGTAGGCAAAATTCGACTAAACCATGAACTTTTGCCCCCCCCCCCTTCCCCCGGCAGATAGTACTGTTTAAAATAAGATGTTATTCCATTTTTAATGTCATTTTATCTGTTTTTTCGAAAGATATAAGGAGTAACTTTCACAACCGAAAAAAGACATGGTGAATTTTAGTGTTTTGTTATATACTCCTAACTTGAAAACCAGTCGCCCCAAGACTATTATGAAACAACAGCTAAATCTCACACATTTCTCATTTCGCTTTCAAGATTCTCTCATGATATTTCCGGACTTAAATGTTGCATATATAAGGTGAACCAAGGAGTTGCTTCTCGTAAATTTCCCAGTTCAGTGGGAAATATATTGTCACATGTTTCCTAAGAGCCATTCATGAATCAGGGTAGAATACTCCAAAAATCTATTGGGGGGGGGTGGGGACTGCGTTTTTCCTTTTATTGATTATTTTCATCAACTAACTCCGAACCCCTCCCCTCCCCTCGTAGAGATTTCAGCCTAGACCAACTTCTGCACATAGAACTGCATTTACTGTAAAATTTGCAAAATGTTGCACCAATTTGCAGCTGAATATCCTTGATTATTCAAGAATTTTAAAGCGTAACCGTGTTCCTCTTAGACATGACAAGGCCAAGGAGTTGGGGTGGTCCACCCCCTGGACGATCTTACTCAATTCGTTCTAGGGGGTGAATTGAATTAATCGGAGTCTTTCCGATTCTCGTATGTGCACCTTTTGTCAAAAGGAGGATGAGATGATAGAACATCTATTCTGGGGCCGTTGTATCTGCTTCCTTTATTCTCGAGGTTTGACAAAGATTTCTTCGTAAGCAATTTTTTTTTAAATTGCATATTTTTTGTGGCTATTGTGATTTTTTATGCCACCCATATCATTTTCTTAATCTTCATCTTGAACATTTTTAATTACAAGTGCCAGGGACTTTTACCTAGTATTAAAAACTTCTTTCATAAGATTAAATTTGCTTTTCAAGTTAAAATTGTATCCGATACGTCCAATGAACACAAAATGGTCATTTACAATGATTTGAGGGATTTGATCAGTTCGACTTTCTACGAACTATTTGTGTGACTTTTTTAGAGGGGGGGGGGGGGTTATGATTCACAAACAAAAATATTCCTTTACGATTTCACTTCTTTTATTGAATATGCAGTATAAATGTACAATTGCACTGTTACTTAACACATAGAAAGGTCATTTTAAATCTAAGTTGATCATTGTTGTAAACGTCTCATTCATTACAAAAATAGAGGAAAAAACTAATCAGGATAGGAGCAGTTCCCGCATGGCGGGCTCACACTCATTGATGAGTTTTGTCCTTATTAGCCATGATGCTGTTTCTCATTATTTCCGTAATCTGTCAACTGAATGGGTGGAATTAGGCTATACCCACGTGATGGCTGACTTGCATGCGCAATTATAGAATTCTTCGCTAACGTCAACGCGGACTTGTATCAAGTTTTGCCAGGGAGGGCGAGGAGTTATTTCTCGAGGAAACTTTCGGTGGATCAAAATTTTGGTGTAGTTGCATAAACAAATAAAAGCAAATCTGGGTGTTGAATATTCATTTTCTAAAAGCTGTGTTCAAACCATTTGGCTTAATAACCGTTACGAATAATTGTCCTCTTATTTTGTAGGTCATTGGTGACAGTAAAGATGCAACCTTAGAACCGTCAAGTGTGGTTGAGCTCAAGCGGCCAGAAGAGTATGCTGTCGAGGACAACCCCGAAGACAAGGACGCCCTCTTTCCGTCGGTGGAAAGCCATGAAAACGAAAAGGACAAGACTCAGTGGCACGAGATGACCTTCACCAAATTGGAGGAACTGAACTTTGCTCAGCCAGTGACTCAGTCAACACATTGTGAAGAAGAACAAGCTGTCCAGTGGGGCAAGATTCCTCAGCAACCACCTCAATTTACGTCGACACCTTATTTCCTGCCGGGTCAATACAACTATCCGTACCCACCATTCTACCATCACAACTACCCTTTTGATGAGCGTATGTACCAGAGTGTACCCCAGCAAGAGCACCACTCTGTGCCACCTCCATATTGGATGGGAAATTACGGTGAACATTACTTCCAGCCGACGCAAAGCATCGCAAATGAACAATGGCATCAGTACCAACGATCCCTAACTGAGAACAATGGCCAATGCTGGACACAACTGTAAGAAGCATGTAAGGACCAAAAAACGCACTTGTTATGGGCTGAGCCTGTGGAACAATTTGAAAAAATAAGACTGCCAGCCCGTCAGCTGTTACTACAGACACAAAGGTAATAATAACCAACGAGTTAAAAGTGGGCAAGAAATTATGGGACTCAGGCTACCCTCCAGTCGCCACTGAAAAAAAAAGTCACGTCATGCATTGATGCCTTCCTATGTGATGTTTAGGCTCCATTCTCTTAACTTTTTACAATTCTGTATTTCGAACGAACTTACATGAGAAAGCCCTATAATCAAAGAGGTGTTTCGCCGACGTATCTTGATCGCGCGTCATTCAAGTTTTGAAGAACGAGCGTCCATTGTGTAATACTAGTATCTATGGTTATGCCGTGCGCCTGTGCTGTAAATACGCTTACTGCGCGTGTTTTGCCTTTCAGTGCAGGGCAATCCCAATCGAGTGACTTCACGTGAAATCCCTCTACGCAGAAGACATGAAGTTTCAAAAGTTCCAGGAATGTAAGGGCACTGAAAGGGAAAAAGGAGAACTTAATCCCAGCAATCGAACTTGTTATTCATTCAATCTAACAACTGAAGAATTAATGTTCAGGAGTGTTGAGTTATTTTTCTGTTGAATTTCAAAGAGTTATCAATCAAGAAAACTGGGGTCAATAGAAGGATGGGGGGGGGGGGGGGTAAAATGATACATGTGTGAGGGAGGGCAGATTTCTGAATAATTTTTATGGATATAATTATGCATGTTTGTTGTGCTACCGACTTTTGAAAGAAATTCGTGGCTGCCTGCGGAACTGATAACGGACTGCGACATGAACCACGCAGCAGTTCAGTTCAGTTGTTAGGAGTGCTGGAAACTTTCCGTGTAAAATTTTGTCAAATTTTTCAAGATAAATGACCCCATGAATTGGTGATAATCACTCGTACTCGGAGGTGGGGGGGGGGGGGTGAAAACCAAAATTCAGTTAGAGATTTTGCTGTTTTCGGGCAAATTTGTGGTAACCAATGCACTAAAATTTGAGATCAAATTGCTCAGTCCTCAACACCACCGCCAGTGCTGTTCACAGGTCACCGAAATATGGTTGGAAGACAATATATATCTTAGGGTAAAACAATTTAAATCGCTGAATATCTACTTTTTATTTGACCGATTTCTCAATTTTATGAGGGTAAGGATATGTAACTAAAAGGGCCGTTTTCCTAAATTGTAAGGAGTTGGCAAATATTTTACAATGTAAAATATATTAAAATGTAATGTGAGTAGTGCAACCTTCAAACTTTACACATGAAGCCCATTTTTATTCATAACTTAGGTAGGAATGTGGTCATTTTCATGTTTTCAATGCTATCTACATGCAAAAGAATGTTTTTAATGCTATCTACATGCAAAAGACACATTAGATATCTGTGTGAGCATCTGTGTGTATGAGTCGCAGTTGGTCAAATGAGGTAACTATTAGATATTAAAAATATTGTGAATACGATAAAACGGCAGACGTGTGCTCTGATGTTAGCAGTTGTGAGGCAAAGTTTACTTTTTGTTTCTATTTCTTAAGTATACCAAAACTTAATAACAGCTTTTCAAGACATTTCTTGCTTCCACTAAAACTGTACTAGGTCTGTTTGACAGCTCCTTGTTAAGTCTCATGCCCGTTTAGGGTCAAACTCCATTTTGCGGTAATTTCAGGTTTTTATCTGCAGAGAGCAAGTCTGCAGTCTGTAAGTCTCTTGAAAGAAGCCACTTTCTTAAATCTTCAAGACAATGATTTGTTTTTACGACTACATAACGCAGAACTTCATTCCATTTTAAGTATCCCTGAGGTAAAACACCCATAAGGGTGGGAGGATTGCAGAATGGTGCACCTTTGCAAAGAAGCATACTGGGGGCAGGGAAGTACATGGCAAAGGTCCACCCTTGCAGTGACCTTATTACTTAATGCCACAGTTCCCACTACTTCAAATTATCAGAGTTGTAATCAAGTCACTCTTTTTTGTGGCAAGTCAAGTCAACTACACACATTTTAGCCACCCGAGTCAAGTCATGACTCGAGTCACTGTGTAATTTCAACTGGGGGAAAATCGGCCAGAACTTTTCAAGTCAGGCAGTTTTGCAAGTTGTGACTCAAGTCATGACTTGATTACAACTCTGCAAATTATTTACAAGGTCTAGGTTTCATGACAAGTTGCTTTGAACTTATTTCTGCAACTAGGATGTGGTTCGAGGTTCAGAAGTGAAACCCTGACTAGAGAAGGTGGGGTGGGAGGAAGGTGCTCTTAAACTGCAAGAATATCTTTAAGGTGTTCACCACTTGATGGATATTCATCAGTTTGATACGAAGAAAAACAGTCATTACATTTAATGATACAAATCAGAGAAATTGGCTGCAAAAACATGAAATCCTCATTTCCACGCTAAGGCACTTGCTTAGAGATTTAGCTTACTCTAATAATTATAGTAGATTAAGGTCAACACAGGATGGTGTTCCCCAACAAGTTAAACCTGGAAATTGAAAATTTGTACATTTATGATCTTATTTGCCTTTTGTATGTATTTTTCTTAAAAAAATGCATAATCTGAGCAACTGTGTTGTAATGCTTTGTTTTCCACACATGTATACCTACAATTTTCGGCAGCCATGCATCAGTAGCGGAGCATTCATATAGTCAGGGGGCAGTTGCCCCTTCCCCCCCCCCATGGACTCAAAAAATTGCCTGTCGGCGCCCTTTTTGAGTTTTTACCATATTGAGGCATAGGGTACGGTATCTATTCTACGCACTTGCAAGTGCAGCTACAAGCCATTGTTGCCACCTCTCACTGAATTGCCTTGCTCCGCCACTGCCATGCATCATAAAATGTTACAAGTTTAGTTTTGAATGTCACCATGTTAAATTGGTTGACAGGGTAAAGTCATACACCTTGCATTGTAAAAAAGTTACCCAAGGCTGTTGTTGGAAGGCTGTACCACTCGTCACCATCCTGATAATCAGGAGGTTCATTCAGGCCAACCCTTAGACATAAATTACAGTACTTCAGCAGTTGCAAAATATTGCACTAGTTAGCTTTTGAGTATCCTTGATTATTCAAAACCTCATGTAACATCCCCATAGGCCAGGAACGTACCTCCACTATGGCATTCACATGCATAAATTTACTCAAATATTATAATTTCTACCTGTAGTTCAATTCTAATGAAAAAGGGACCCCCCTTTTTAGGCAACCTGGCTTAGGAATAATATTTAAGCATTAAAACTAAACAAACGGGCCAAATTTCTACATGAAAGCCAAAATTTAGAAACAATTCAAAAGCATATAAATGATGAAACATCAAAACACCACTATTTTACCATAACTGTATTTCACAGAATAACCAAATCTGGAGTTATGTTTAAAATTATTGCCAAAGTATTTTATCCCTGAAGAAGTGAAAACGTTCAGCTTTGTCTTCAATACAAAAATAATAGCATACTATCAATACTCCTTTAACCATGTTCATGAAAGACATAGGCTTGGACACAACCAATCCAGGGTTTCTGTCAGTGGAGAGGGAAGGTGGGTGAAAGGGGGGAGACTGGCACCCCATATTTCCAAAATCAGGGGATGGCCTATAATCCCCAACCCCTTTATTCATTTTTCATTAAAAATTATTTTCAATATGATTTCATGTCACTAAAAAAGAAGATAACCTTGTGGTAATATTTTGATGACACTGATAGACAGCCTTTCAAATCCACCAAATTGCACCTTGAAGGAGCTTTGAAGCAAGTTACTGTCCCCCTTCCCTTGCCCCACCCCTCACCTAAAAAAAAAAACACTTAGTCCCTGAATTCCTGTTTTAGAAGTAACAAGTAACCTCTCTGGCAGCACCCTGATGGCTATTCTGCACAGATATAAAATATAAAGATTAAGATCTTGTCATGAGGTGAAACTGTGTGCAGCATATGAGTAACATAACCAACACCATCCTACAAAAAGTTTTAACAAAGATAGTCTTCACCAAATTATATTAATTATAGATTATTAAAATTCTTACAGAAGTCTAAATCGTCACCTAAACAGCTGTTTACTTGAATAACAAGAGTGCAGCACTGTAGCTACACAAGGTGCTACAAAGAGGGGTGAGATAGCTTCAGGTTGTGGGGGTGGGAAACATTTTTTTAGGGGAAAATTTTCCAAAAGTAGTTAGCAGATAGTAATTTTTAATTTTCTAGGAGCAGAAATTTTTTCAAGGGGAACATTGCTGTCCACTTCCATCCCCCTTAGCTACAGGCCTGCGAATGAAACAAAATTCTTTTGCAAATTTCAGCACCTTTTACACTGTGCACAATGTTTTTATAAACTTACACCACTGTGATAACCATAAATATCTACCATCCCTTCTGAGAGTATGACACCATGTCAAAATAGGCTGCAGCTTCCTGCAGCCATGTTTTGTTTCGATGCCCATTACAATGGCAGTTTAAATTGATCTTGCTATCATGTGTGTAAGAACAAACGATAGCTGCAGCTTGACTGAGGCAGCTGCAGCCTGGGACTTTGACATGATGCCTATTAATACTAACTGCTTCATGCAAATGTAGATTTATCAATTTTTTCTTCTTTGAAATGAAACTTGGCAGGTGTGGGTATTCTTGTTCATATACAGAAGGAAAAGAAATAGTAACCTTCATAAAGTCAGCATTTTTTTTAAGGGTCTTGGAAGAACTTAAAATTTTAGTTTTAAAGTATTCCAATTCTAGCAATAACATGTCCACTAAGGGACAAAATATTTTGTTACCAGTACTTAAAGCCCCTTTAATAATATTATCCCTCCACCTTTATGATTATAAATATACGTATATAGGAACCAAAATGATCATTGCATAGTCCAAGTAACCAAAACAGAAGACAACATAGCTGTGCGCATCCTTCCATCCATGCTGTGTAGTTTGGTAGAACTAAAACGTCCTAGCTCACTGCTGTGGGAGGTAAAAAGAACCAATGTTAATTTGCAGAATGTAAGTTAACCACTCCCAATTCCATTACAGGATAACTACATCATCACTTTATTGCAATTGCAGATTGCCCATTTCCCTGAATAAAATTGTAGCCTAGGGATAACCTAGGATGGAGAGTATAGGGTGAGGGCCCTGACATAACTCAGCACTGCCATTCAGAAGGTAATTTAATTATATGCCACTTCCAACACAGTTTTATTGTTTAACACCTTGTGAGAACAAAGAGGGAACACTGTTTGGTCCACATTATGATTCACATTTTCAGAAAACTGCTGAAATACACTACGGGGATGCAAATCTGTTAATAGAAGCCTTTGGCATGTGAGGTCAAATGTCACATTAAAAGGCTACAAACCAACTACTTGATTCAAATATGAATGCCTTGTTTACTTCAAGGGTCACAACAGAGATAAAAACTGTGCCATGGAAAAATGAATATCAAGAATACCCAGGAATTGACCAGTCACTAGTTGCCCATTCCCCCTTCCCCACTTAAATAAACACCACATTACAGGACACAGAAAAAATGAGTCAAGCCCCCTTTCCCACTAAAAACTAAAAAGTCTAAAACTAAAACTCTTTTAAAACTTTCCATGATTTTCTTGGCACACCCCTGCCTTGACTAATTTCAGAACCATGTTTCACTGGAAGTCTTGGGTAAATTCTATGGGTGGTAGGTACTTTTACAGTAAGATCTTGGGATACAAAGATAGTGACTTTGATATTTACCGCAACTGTTACTATAATATCCATGATGGAAGATTGGCCA
This sequence comes from Holothuria glaberrima, assembly GCA_009936505.3. Classification (NCBI taxonomy): domain Eukaryota; kingdom Metazoa; phylum Echinodermata; class Holothuroidea; order Aspidochirotida; family Holothuriidae; genus Holothuria; species Holothuria glaberrima. The sequence continues at coordinate 19,102 of WURT03037239.1, forward strand.
TTGAAGGTAATTTCACAAGTGTAGGTACCAATATCACCAGCATTCACTGCACGGATGCGTAGTCTACCAAAACTGATAATATATTTAGGACCTGAGTAATAAACGGAATGGATAAAATGTTAATATTAAGTCACACACAATTAAATGACAAGGGGCTCTCTGACAAATAGGTGAGTTGGGTTAAAGGGGTAGCCCTGTCATGGTTTGAAGCTAATTATGAACACTTACACATGATGAACCCTTTGTGTTAATACCACTTTTAGAAGTAATATCTTGCTTCATTTCATCTGTGATCTTAATGAGGACACAAACGTAACACCCGATACAGGTATTTTTCACATTGGAGTGCAATCAAAGAACTGTAACAACAATTTAGAACAAATGAGAAGAAAATGCTTGAGCTTGTGCTAATTGTTCCTTATGCTCTATAGACAGAATGATCATCTTATTACCAGAGGAGATTGGTTTGGGAGATTCAAGCCATGGGTTGGAAATAAGATATACCTTACTTAGACAATAGAAAAGTGAGGTTTGAGAATCATCTTTTTTAATGGCTTCAATTCAGCATGACCAGGAGGGGGTGGGGTCTAGAGAGTGCCTTGAAATACACTAAATCTGAGGATTACAGCATATTCAAAGTATGGGGGAGGGAACTATTGTATACGGAAGCTAGTCATAACTCCATACATGTGCAAATCATTATGGGGGTGGGAGAAGGGGTAGAGGTGGTGACTCTTACCATAAGGTGAAGCATATTCGGGCAGCACGAACAGGAAAGATAGTGTGCACATCTCATTTTCTAATGATAAAAGCATGGTTGTTTTCAATTGACATTAATATGAGAATATTGACCCATGTCAAACCTCTGGTTCACAAGACATTGCAGAGAAATATTTCACTGAAGTTTTTTTATGCACTCAGTTAAAACTGACACCTAGCTAGAAAGTTGGGTGTGAACATATCTTTAAACGTACACCACATCTGACATCCAATGACCTTACGATGCTTTAAGATGCTGAAACATGTACAAACTAGTGTTGTACCAATAAGTAGTAGATACTTATATTTTAGTTTGCAACATCAGCCGATACCGATACTTGGGATATAAGCATTCTGCATACTAACCATAGGCCACCGCTAACACCACAACTAAGTGTCATTTTGTCTTGATGAAGTAAAATATTGGACCTTGGATTAGACGTTATCCAAATAGCGTCGCGTTATCATGACATACAGGACAATATGGATTGGTTATGTGATATCGACATTTAAGGTAAATTTCACCTACACAAATACTGGATGAAAATGGAGAATATCGGCAGATACCAAAGGTGAATACCGAAAATCGGTCCAACACTGGTACAAACTGAGCAGATCTATTGATCTATATCAGTGGTTCTCAAACTTTTTCAGACTAATGCCCCTTCAACCATCTTGAACTGTTCCAATACCCCCCTCCCCAACCCCTCCCCTAGTCCTACCATTCATAGTCGGATGTTCAACAACATTTTCCTCTCAGTTAACTTTATAATCTAAATGCGGAAGAAATTGGACATAGTGGTGGAGTTTTTTAAATTTCTAATGACATATCTAGATAATTTTTGGTCACAAAATTTATTTTGGGGAAGGAGAGGGGAAGGGGTCTGGGAAGGTAGGGTAGAGGGAGAAAGAAGCAGATGGAAAAACTAGCACAAGGAAACAGACCCACCTGGATGCCTTATTGTGCACTAAATTGCTGCAGTGATGTCGTAATCACCAGCATTTGCCAAGGAGGGGGCGAAGCCTGTAGACAAACTATCTAAGCATAGTGCCACCATAGTTTGGCGCAAAGCGCCAAGAGAATTTTGGCCGAAATGCCTTCCAGATCGCTGAAAATGGCACTTTCCAGGCCTTGTAACTTGCATCTAAACCTTTTCTGTTTTGAGTTACTAGCCATGTCATAAACACTCATTAAAAAAGTACAAAAATATGCTCAAGGGGGAGGCTGCCCCCTTCTTCCCCTTGGCTACGTACCTGATTCGACAGGGACCCCCAAATCAGTGCCAATGTCCCCTATTCCCTATTCCCACCTGAGACTTCCTAATGCCCACCAGGGACAGGGTAGGGACCACTTTGAGAACCACTGATCTATAACAAACTATTAGAAGTAACTCAAAATATCTAGACCAATACATGTCTTCAGTGACATACAAAGAATGACGAAGTATGTTAAACTGTATGAATGACATACTTGAGTAACATCAGGCAGCAACTGAGCCGTAAAACCTCTTCTAACTAACTAACTAATGTCAGGCAGGGCTAGGATCAATTATGGTTTAGTGAAAAGGGGAACTTGCACGTTGCATCTTTCCAATTTATCAAAATGTCTTCATCACCAAGGTATAACTCAGGACAAATTTCTGGACAAGGTCTCAATTGCCACCTTGAAATTTTGGAGAATAAATTCACAGCAACCCTGTAAGTTAGTAATGTGATTTGACAAGAGGGTTGATGGTAGTATTTTATTGTACTTTACTATATTGTAAAATACCATTTTCATGTTTTTTTTTTACAGAAGTATCAGAGCAGGCCTAAAACTGGAGTTCGAGTGGTGCAAAGTCTCAAGCCCATAAAATTTCAATCCCAGCCACTATTTGTTCTAGGAAGGTAATATCTTAAGTGGCAATTTGGTATGAATTATTTAATGAAATAACCCCGAGCAAACATTCATGGAACCCAGCGAAAAGAACAGTTCAATTTTAAGGCTTTACCGAAGTTTAGCTTGCTTTATGCTTATGTACAAGTAAACCAAAACAAACAGTGCTGAGGTTTCTTTTGCTGATGGATCCTGAGCAACAATTGAAAATTTGGAAACTTCAAATGGTAATTATCATCAATGTTTCTTCCAACAAATATTATATGTACATCTATAAATCTTTGAAATGTGACTTTGAATGCCAATTATCCCCACAGTACTTCCATAGATATTGGCACAAAACTTTGAATACATCTACTAAGTTTCAAGCACATCCAACAATCTTTGCAAATTTGACCACAGATGACCCCTGATAATCTCAAACTGACTTCCAAAATTTCTGGCAATAATAATTGACTAGATATTTTCCAAGTTTCATGTACATCAAACATTTATTTCAAATTTGACCTCCAATGATCCCTGAGGACCTCAAAATGGCCTACAGATTTCACACGGCCAAATGATGATTACATCAAACAAGTTTGGGTGCAATTACAAAAATATTGAAAAGTTAATTTTTAGACCTCAAGTGACCCCTGATGATCTCCAAATGACCTTCACATTACTTGGCACCAAATGGTGATTACACAGTGCACCCAAGTCTTAATTCCATGTGACTAATGGTTACAAATGCATTCCAAATCAAATATTTCCCCCTTTGGCCTCTAATGACATTAAATGACCATAAATGACCTTGTATCCAAAATCTGTGTACATCCTGAAAAAAGCACCATGTGAAGAATATTACCACCCACTTCATGCTCAATGAGAAAGGAGGTAACCTTGTGAGATTTTCACATAAACGCTGCCATGACTTTGACCTCCACTTCCTGTTGGTTCAAAGTTGGTCTACACTCATTGATCATTGTGTCCAAACTTCATCAAATCTGTCGAAAAGTGAATGTTTGGGAACTCAACAATTGTGGACAGAAATAGTAGATAGATGGATAGAGTGACAGTGGCTAATTGCACAATAGCTCAAACAGCTAAGCTCTTTTGAGCTAAGAAAGTACAGAGAACCCAAGTTTGTGTCACAAACCATCTTGCTTACCAGACATAATCTCCATGCCATTGAAGAGCCACCTAACTTCAACTGCATCTGTGGCAACTGTACAGGTTATTATTGCATCTCGGCCATTAAGACTTATTTCTTGCATTGCTTCCTCATCTTGATTTGGGAATGAAAGAGCTATGAAAAAGTAAAATTTAAAAAAAAATCAACTCTTTGTGTAACTGACGTTACAATTACAACAGTTAGAAATGTGACAGAGGTGAAATGAGTCCATTCAGGTATCATGTCAAAACTTTGGCTGCAGCAGCCACTGCAGCTTGGCTGAGGCAGCTGCAGCTTTGCTATTTTGACATGGTACCTAATCGAGATTTACTATTATGAAGTTACATCACAAAAACACAGTAGAAAATAACACAGTAACCTTAAAAACATTAATGTGTAATTAAAATACCTCAGCATGATTCAAATTACCTTGAGTGCCACAGAAAGGTCCAGTAAACGTTCCTTGACATAAACATTGGTATCCAAGTATCCGTGTATCATCATTTATACAAATAGCATCATTGAGACATGAACCTGGACCACATGGACTCTCTGTCAGTTTTCAAAACAAAAGAAAAAACACTTTCACTGATTATGATTATAATGAAGAAATTATTATGTGTACATTGCATCCACATGTCATAGTCAGAAAATACCAATTATCATTATTAGTCTATTCAGTCCCACTAACAAACTCTGGAGAAAAACTTTCTTGCCAAAAACATTACTTTTTACAAGAGATATGAATATTGAGAATTCAGTAAAAACCTTATTTTCTTTTAAGTTATCCAGTTATGTTATTTTTAATTGAAAATGGTTCTTTACCTATAAATAAGAGTTTAAAGGTATGAAAATTTTCTGTACTGCAAATTCAACATTTCCCTATTACTGACCTTTTATAGCCCATAAATAATAATTCCCAGTAGCTCTATTCCTGATAACTATACTCAAAACAATTATTATTCAGGGAATGGATACAACAAGCCTTTTAGCTTGACTGTGGTGTGTGTACTTAATCTCCATCAAAATAATGAAAAATTTTGAGAAACTGCACATTTTAGGTTTACATTAAGCCTACCCACTATTATGTATACCAAGAGAATGGACAGACTTCCCATACCTACTGTGGGTAAAAACTGTTTCAAAATGGACATCCACTATATTCAAAACTGTTTTCAGACTTCATATTTAAAGACTCATCCAAGCCCAAAGATACAGTAAAATCCTACCTTCAATTTCACAAAAGGTTCCTGAGAATGAATCTGGACATAAACAAGTAAAACCAAAGATGCCAACACCATTCAGACAAGCTGCTCCATTCTCACATAATGTAGGGGTGCATGCAGCAACTGGAGGGAGACAAAAAGATATGTTATGGTCAGTAAAGCAATAACTTAGAGCAGAAAGACAAAATTTGTTTTTAATCCCTTTGACTCACTGGAGAAGAGGCAAGAGGTGTAACCAAACGTTACTCCTGAAGGAGTTCTGCTCCCTGAGGGAGCTATGCTCCCTCCATAGGGCAACAAACTTAACTGACCAACCTCAGACCAGACCAGACCAGGGAGGCAGCTCACCAGGTAAAGATCTTGAATGGATATTTCATCAAATCATGGGTAATACAATTTTGGGGGCTAATATACTTGTTTGAGAGAGCTGGTGCATATGGACAGTGGTACTGATTGGAATTTAATGGTGGAGAAAGGGTTTCCAGTGGTGGTGAGGTTTCAAAGCTGGTGCAGAGTGGTTTCAGTAGTACTGAGGGGGTTTTAAAATAGTTGCAACAGGGGGGGGGGTTATGTCTAAAATTGTTTAAATTTAAAGATTCCAGGTATTTAGCCATTCACGCACTGCAATCTTTACTTGGCAAGCTATCAGACAGTGGTATGGATCAGGTATCCATCACCCTTCTCAGCCTCTAGGAGAGTTACAGATTCAAAATACACACTCATCTTTCTACTCAGAACATTAACTGGCAGTGTTGTGAGCAGGAACGGGATTGATAGGTACACATCTGCTAAAATGTTTTCTCAAAACTAGTCCAAAAATGTGATCACAAAGGCAATGAGGTATCATAAGTTTTCTTAGTATATATAAATAGGTAAGCTTGGTTAAAATTGAACATAACTACTTGTAATGACTACCTACAAAAAAACTTATGACAGCATATTTTTCAGGCATCTGTGAACACATTTTTCTGACCTAAAGCACCTACCATGGCGGGGCACAGCTAACTGGTGTTGCTACCAGCATCAACATTGCTCCATTGTTTACGGCAGTTCTGTGAACTTAAGTGTGTTCAGACACTAGGTCCTAAAACAATTTTTCGGCTTGTTGCAGCAGAAAGAAACCCATTTAATAATATTGAGCAATTCTGCATCACTTACACTGGTTACAGAGCAGTCCGGTGAAGGTTGATGGACAGTCACACGTGAAACCAGTTGGTTTACTGCTATCGATGAAACATAGACCTCCATTCTGGCATGGATTCTGAAAGCATGTTCTTCTCACAACTTGAAAGAAATGAACATGTTTAGTGATAACTTGATGCCAGAAAGGGCAAATACCTTCTGCAGGTAGTAAAGTTCACAGTTAAACAAAATGAGTGATACAACTTTACGCCAGGACAGTGTTCTTTTTACATATTATCCAAAACATCCAGTATCCAAAAAAACTTTGTGGTTTGGGCATTTCAAAGTGCTGATACTGACCTACTATTTACAAATGTAATCCCCACTTTACCTGCAGTAAATCTCTGACAAGTTCAATGAGGCAGTGTTAAAGAGGGCACCCTCTGATAGAGGGCATCCTACCTTGACAACTTCCACTGATACTGAGTGTCAAGGTAGATTCTAAATATTTGAGTCCTTAGTATCATTATTAAATGCAGAGCATGAGAAAACCTACGTAACCACAGAGCAAAAACCCTTTACAGCCCCTGACCATATGAGGACCTGGACACTCTTGGGTTTTAGATGCTTTCTTGAGTTATATGAGTTACAATTGGCACCACCTCAGGCATAAACTTTTTCTTCTACTTTCAGAACAAAATGGAAACTTTTTCATTTTACCTGTAAATATGAGTGCATCAATTCAAACATTTTTACCAACATCAAAAATGTATCCCACACTGCATTTATTGGTACACTCGTACACTGATCAGACAATATAATAGAACAGTTGTATTATATTGTTTGTACCTCTGTATCAGTGTATCAATAAATGCCGTGTGTGATAAATTTTTGATATTGGTACAAAATGAACTGAACTGAATTGAAACATGAGTGAAGCAAATTAGCATATGCCACTGTCTAAGAATTGCAGTTTTGATGTTTCAGATCATATTTAGCATACTTTTCATATTCAGATATACTTATATTTACTGTTAAGAAAATTTAAATGATACAATACATTAAAAGGTAATTCACCGTTTAAATGACGGGTAAATGAATTACGACTTACGCTCAGTACAGGTAGGCCCAGTGAAGCTGGTTTGGCTACAATCGCAAGAAAAGCCAATGGCTCCATTCCGGAGGTTACAGATTCCTCCATTCTGACATGGATTGTTTCGGCATGGATTGAAAGCTGGGAAAAAAAGTGTTGCATTCATGCTGTGAATCCTCCCATACAGCTAAAATCCCGAATTGGTAGGCACAACACAGGGAAAGGAGATTAGTCTGCTTGCCTGCTTTGCTTGCTTTGTGGTTTCCATACTGCTTTTGTTCTGGCCAGTCAAGCAAAGGTGCAAGCAGCATTTACACTACTTGATATGCATGGGTGGAAGTTGGAAATACCAGTAACTAAATGAGACTATTTTTTGAAAACTTTAAGCTTAGGAGAAATAAAATAACTTGGAGCTTGGACTTGGAAGCAGTATAATGAAATTAAACTTGACCTTGGGAGTGATATGAACTCCACAGTGAACTTGTAAAATATTTGACTTTAAAGGCTTGTAAAAACTGATTATCCTTTCTCTGCATCACATCCCTGTTCTATGATAGTCTCTTTCCTTCCTACTACCCTATCGTTAAATCCTCAGATTACTACTAGTTTTTACTTATAAAATAGCACAGCTACAAACCAACTAGGCCATGCTAACATTTAAAATTCTGCAGTTGAAATGTTTGTATTATACCTTGGAACTGCCACCGATGGAAATTGAGAAAATTTAGTCTTCTACTGATGTTTGAACCAGAACCTTCTAGCATTTAAGTTCAAAGCTCCTTGGTGAGGTTTGAACTGGAACCTTCAGATACAATCATTCTTCTACAGATACATTCATATTCTCAGCCAATGGAAACTAGTGTACAACTTGGATACCATGAAATGATCGGTTCCAAATCTAGTATATAAGGATGTGATCAATTCACTGCTTGCTTTCAAAATCAGACAAGAGCTAGATGCATGGAGTTGAGAATGGTCTAGAAGCTCCTAACCTACTTAGGACAGCCTTTTTTGTTTCAGAATAACATCTCTCTGAAGTATGAGACTGAATTTGCCATCCCTTGTGGTACATTGTTCAAATGCATTATTAAATGAACCAATGAAAATCTGTTTAGTCATGATTTTTTATAAGAAGTAACTGCTTCATATCAATCCATTTAATGTTTTAGAATGCCGCCTTTTTCTCTGAACTAGTCTAATCTCTATTGCCCAATTGGATATGAATGTTTTCATGCATTCAGGGTTTGAAATAAGTGGAGGCAGCACAGGCCATTGCCTCCATGTCCCTTAAATTTTCCTCGATGCCCCTCAGAAATTATCAGCTTCAGAGGCCATGATGGCCATGTGCCCTCAAGTGTCATCCCTTTATGGTCTAATGTAGTTCCCAAGTTTTGGCCTTCATTCCCCTCTTGCTTTTCCTTGGTGCCCTGACAAATTTCTTTTAACCAAAGGTCATTTGGCCTTGCATTTTTCAATTCTTATTTTGAGCCCGGTGCACGCTAATTTATTTCAATTTGGGCATGCACTTAATTGTAATTCTGGAATATACTAAGCTTTATCTTAAATCTTGAAATGTCTTGCCAAAATCTAATCATCAGATAGTGTCATCAGAAACAGGCAGGGGTGAGAAAAACCTCTTTAATTAGTAATTTAGGAATTAGTAATTTTTATTAATTCCACATAAATATGTTTATATTCATGCACAGAAAAATAACACATATTGGAGGTGTATAAACACTTTTACTATAATTAAAGGATCATTTGACAGAATGGTACTTGTTTCTACACAATGTCACACCAGCCTCGCCTTCCCACAGAACCCATGAAGCAAACATATTTTACAGAGGCTCACACTTTGTAAAAACAACTAGTTTCTATATCGAGACCTGTCATAAAAAGTTATTTCTTACTTGGCACAACCACCACCAAAAATGAGCATCCTGCCTCCAGACCAGCTGTGTCTTCAAAGTTGTACTGCACCAGTGTGCTTCCTTCAGGAAAAGAATCTCCAGGCATGTGGGTTGATGTAAACCTGGTTGGCCCAGCACTGTCAACAGCAATGGGAGGTGACCAAAAGACAGGAACTGAGAGGGTCTCCAATGGTAGGACTTCCATAACAGGACCAGAGGGGCAATTAAAGATTTGTGGAGGATCAGTATCCAACTGCCCTGTAGAGATAATTTAGAGATGATACAACGATCAACAGAATTCCAATCATCAGAAGAGAATTTACATGGGGGCTGAACCTTGTTTCGGATCACCTTGGATATTTGAGGGTCCTTAGATGCAATTTGGTGCATCATTTTGGACAAACTTTGAGGCAATTTACTGCAAATTTTTGACATTTCTTACAGAAGAGACAAATAAGGGTTTTCGTCCTTGGAAAGTGGGGGGGGGGGGGGGGAAGCATACTTCTTCTCCTACAAATTTTGCTGGGAGGGGGGTGATCTCCCCAAGTCCCCCCACTTCCTATGCCCTTGCTATCTAGTATATTGAAGCTACATTTGAACATTAAAGGAAAATATTGCATTTAAAATGCACCAACATGGCATGCAAAGAAAATACCTTTACCCTTTATTAACTGTTCAGTTTCATCAATAAACTCCAATAAACTCTAGCAACAGCTTGATCTGCGTTCAAAATATTATGCATTACAAGAGCAATGGATGTTGGATCATTTGAATTTTGAAAGTTTGGGTGAACAAATTTGTTTTGTGCAAAAAATATTAAACCAAATTTTTGCCTTTGATCAAGAGAATTCTTTCTTGCAAAGAAAGCTACTAAACTGCCTTATTTTGAATTGTCTATTATTCTTTATCTATTAATATTGGTTTAAAAAATATGAAAATTGCCTGTAAAAAAATGCAATATTTGCTTTTCAAGTGAAAAAAATGTCTGAAGAAATCTTAAAAACATAAAAACAGAAAAACTCTTTCAGAAATAGTCTCTATTTATGGGCTTTTCTACTAACCTCCTCATATTTAATATGTCTACTTATGTTTTGAAAAAGTCATTAAAACTTGATCATTGCAAATATTGTAACATTTTTTAGATATTTTGGAGATTAAATAACCAATATTTTTATCAGCAATCTCTATGGCATTTAGTGAATGCTATATTTTTGTATTCATTGCAAAATACTGTAATTAGCAAAGGGATCGAGTCTTGTAGTGAAAAGGTCAATAATGTTTCAATTCTCTTTCAATTCTGGAGGGATTTACACTCAAACCCTTTTAGAGGGCATTTTTCATCATCCCAGACAGTTCAGATTCCAACTTCTCCCATAACTGTATAAAGCTCCACCATGTGCAGACACACACCTATGTTATTGCTTCCCTCTATAATGTGTAATCTAAACACTATCTGTGCACTGTGTGGAATGTGAGCTTCTCTGCATCTTTTAAATTTTCAAACTTTGATGTCAATCAAAGAGCAAGTTACCAACTAAGAATTTTCATATCCCCACACTTAAAAAACATACTTGGGGGGGGGGGGGGGGGGGGGTAAGTGCAAACTTTATAGTTTGAACAAGAAAAAACAGCTTATCTTGAAACTAAAGACCATGTACCATTCCACTAAATCTAAAGAAGAATCACCAACTCATTTTGAAGTGAATCAAGCCAGGAAACTGAAGAGCCTTAAGGGCAAAAAAAAAAAAAAAAAAAAAAACATTTAAAAAAAAAGTTCCTTACATGCAACATTGAATTCAAACTGGCAATCGATTGTATTTCCAGCATTGTCCGCAAAATTGTACACAATGTCATTAAATCCGATTCTAAATGAATCTGAGGGCGAGTTGCTGGCTGACACAATCACAGGTATCTCAGAATTATCCATAGCAGTTGGTTCTGTCCATTGTCCCTGGGTTTCACCTCCCAAGGATTCCACAAACACTGTCATGTCTTGAGGACATAACACGACTGTTGGTGGTAAAACGTCCACTGAAAATGAAAAATAAACCAATATAAATCTGAAGGATTTGGCATAAACATCTATTTTTATATTGATGGCAAGAATGGAGATTACATGTTTACTTACACAATGACCCTTTTGGTATCAACATGATTTAGAGCAATATTCTGATCTGAGACTTACCACAACTATCATGTTTTTGGTGGCATATCTCACCCAAAACAATACGTAGTGGTTCCAAATTTGGGTCATTTGAGCAAAAATACTATAAAAATAGGGAAGACCAATATTTATCTTTCACTATTAATATCTCAGGATATTAAACAAAATGATGCCACAATATTCCACATCCATGGGTACCAAAACAGACATTTAGAGAAATTGTAATCTGAGAGATAGCTATGGACAGAATTGCATTCAGTCTCTACAATCTTACCCCAGACAGTAAACATCCGTCAAAGTAAGTTTACTTCTACCCCTCCTTCAATATAAACAAAACCATCTGTCTATTCATTTCCCACACAAACTTACAGTAGCTGGCATAAGCATAGGAAGCTGTTTGAAAGTGGGGGCGGAAGTGTATGTTAGTGACCATGTCCTGGGGGAGGGTCTTAGGGGACGGGGTGTCCCCCTCCCCTTTGGAAAATTTTTGACTATTTACTGTGCCCTGGATGCAAAATGGTGCAAGTTTTGACAAACTTTGAAGTAATTTCATCATATTCAATGCCATATTTTGGCAGCGTGTCATCAAAAGTGGGGGGGGGGCGAAACAAGGCTTTCGCCCCCACAATCGAAATTGGAGGGTTGGTTGCCCCCTATGCCCCCCTTTTCTTACGCCTATGGCTGGCACTAAGTTCAAATTGCTCAAGGCCATATTCAGACAATCATACTGTGTGTTTGCTTGGGAACACAGCGGGTGGCATAAGTCATCACTGACCAACGAGAGGCAGCTGCTTCAACTGATGTCAATGAACATGCAGCAACCAATTGTATTTAGAGATATGATTATACTCCTGAATATGTTACAGGTAATGCTATAGCCCTTTCAATGAAAGAAAAGAATCATACCCCATTCGTCTTACCCCATCCTGTAAAAAGTTTAAAAACTGTTCATCCTTCCTGCAGTTTCATGTCATTATTTACCACTGCAAATGTACTAAACTAGGAAGTTCCAATTTCCCTTCTGCTCCCACCCCCCCTGTTCTTCCCAATTTTGCCATCCACAATAGTGACACAGTTCACAAAATATTGAAATTACTAGTAAATGCATCAACCCCCACAGAACTAACAAACCATCATTTAGAAGTACAAAGCGTATGAAAACCTTACCACTTTTCTTTTATTATGACATCCAGCAAGTCCCGGACCCCCCCCTCCCCCTTATACATATGCATTTTATGAGTTCAATGAGAGACTTGCATTACGTCTTTATCAACCTTTACAGAAAGTTGGATGAGTAGAAAAGTGAGTTTTCCTTTACAACTTATCTAGTGTCTGTTTTAGAAAAGTAGGTTAAATGCAAAAATCACCTTGCTAGTTATCCTCCAAATGCTACTTCAGAGAATATGCCAAAAAATGATGAGCTTTGCGGCAAAATTATCACGGCTTTTGATACCATACTGTACACAAGCTTTACAAAAAAGTGAAAGATTGCAACAGAGATTTTCCTTCACGTTTTATCCTTACGATTTTAGATCAGAAAAGTAGTCAAAGAGTAATCAGTCACTCAGCTGGTTTTCCTCAGCTATTTACTTGAATGATGGAGAAAAGAATATTCATTGACCTGGCCAGTTCTCCTCAGCTATCAACTTGAATGAGAGGCTATCGACTTGAATATGAGGTAATAAATATTCAATGCACTAGCCAGTTTTATAGCTCAGCTATCTACTTGAATGAGATGAAATTAATAATATTCAAAGAACTAGCCAGTTTACCTGAGATATCTGCATGTATGAGAGGAAATGAATATACAGTGGCCTATCCCATTTACCTGGTTTACCTCAGCTATCTACTTGAATGAGAGGAAACTTAGCCAGTTTACCTCGGCTATCTTTATGAACGAGAGGAAATGATTAATCAATGACCTGGCAAGTTTACCTCAGCTATCTTCTTGAATGAGATGAAATTATTTTTCAATGACCTAGCCAGTTTTCCTCAGTTATCTACTTGAATGACAGGAATATTCCTGAATAGCTTTATGACCCAGAGTTAGAAGAAGTATCTAAATGAAAGATTCAGTACAATTATGGCAAGGCTAGGAGCTTAATTAACTTACATATATCACAGGTATTTCCAATGAACTGGGATGTACAGATACACATAAACTCTACAGGACCGTTAGCGAAACATGTTCCATTATTGTTGCATGGCTGCGAACTGCATGGATCTCGAACTGCGATCAAAGAAAACACAAACTTAGTCTTAAACATAATCACCTTTGGAGCCTTACACATCAATTACACTATGGTTATACTTTTGTCCCTTGGCTATATACTTCATAAATACCTTGCAGAGACCCATACTATGAACATGCAACAGAAGACCAGAGAGCTATAGCCACATACCAGATGAAACCTGAATATGTCTAGACTCTGCAACTTACCTTCCCTATTAGTATACCTTACAAAAAACATGAGTCAATTGGTTCCAAATCCTCACGCTTTCACATGTACCTGCCATGGGTAATCAATGGCAATTTGCATGTAAACCTTTGTTTTACTCTGTGGTTGAAACAGGTTGGCCAGTTATCACACTTTGCCACAGGTTTGTCAGAGGTTTGCCACAGGTTTGCACTGATTTGACAAGCAAAAAGCATGACAGTTAAAATCTGTAGTAACAAAGAATTCTCAGACAAAACCTGTGGCTTGAAAATGAAGGCAAGAGAATGTATGTCAAGCTGTGTCAAACCGAGTTCAGAGGGTTCCAGTACAAAGGTCTGCCACTCCAGAACACATGCAAATTCTTTTGCTTTTACATGTGATCCTGAAGGTTTACAGGCACAGTTTGACACATGTATTTTGTAAGGAATACCATTCCACTCAATTATAGTTGAACAGAAAATGAAATACCTTATACAGTTCAAGGAAAACTGAATACCTTACATAGTTGAAGGGAAAACATAACTTATATAGTTGAAGCAAAACTTTACTACTTTATATAGTTGAACAGAAACCTGAACATCTTATACTTAGGAGGTCACCAATTTTATACACCGAAGGGATTTGCTGATATTATTTACTTTTTTTACAACATTATTGCTACTTTTAATCAACATTTGGTTCACCTTCTGTCTTCACATCTTCCACTTTAAACAGTCAAAATCAAAATTTATGATGGAAAGTTAGCAATCTTTTATTGGAAACTTCTTCAGAAAAAATTTAACAGCATGTCACAGTATCCTGCAAAATATTAAAGGTGTGCATCATGTATGCATAGCCTTCATTTTAATGGATATTACCTTTCATTTATGAGGTCAGTTTGGTCAAACAACTTAGGCCACCAAAAAAAAAAAAAATACATACATACATACGCATATACATACATACATACATACATACATACCTACATACCTACATACATACATACACACATACATACATACATACATACACACATACATACATACATACATAATACATACATACATACATACATACATACATACATACATACATACATACATACACACGACATCACCATCGCATAGATT
>WURT03037240.1:0-14954 GCA_009936505.3 Holothuria glaberrima
TTTTCCCCCCCCCCCCCCCCCCATAAATACAGTCCTGGATACGCCCCTGCGAAAACGCACTGAGTTTTTGAAGAGTCTTGGAACCCCCTTTAAATGTGATAACAAACACTGCACTTGTCTTAGTGATTTTTTCTTGCCCCAGACTGAGGGACATTTGTCGAATATCTCTGATAATGTGTGTCATTTAGCATTCTGAAATTTATCTGCCTATAGGCCTACCTGATATCAAAATTAGTCATCATATCCCACTGGTACCGGTATATATTTATACTAACCATTAGTGGATAAAAGTGAACAATTTAGTATTCAAATTACAAAGGTGTTCTCTTCTAAATGAACTTGGTTCTCAAACTTTCCTAGACTACCTCCCCCTTCCACCAGCTGTCTCAAGGTCACGCCCTCCTACAATATTATCCAAGTAACCATGCAGTGGACTTAGGTGGTGGAGTTGCTAAATTTCTACTGCCATTTTTGGATAATTGTGGGTCAAACGTTTATTTGGGTGATCGAGAATAAGCGAGGGAGGGTGAGGTGGAGGGAGAAAGCCTGAGCCGAGGGGAAGAACTAGAGGAGGGAAACAGACCCCCTGGATGTCTCATTGTGCCCTTAATTGCATCAGTGATGTGTCGCAATTATCGCCAGGGACCCAAATCAGTGCCAACGCTCCTATTCCCCGTGTACTCTGTAGCTCCCACCTAGGACTTCCCAACGCCCCCAGCCTGTGGGCGGTAGGGACCACTTTGAGAACCAATGTTCTAAACACTGTATCTCAATATTAAGTGTGCCATCACTCATAGGATATTATATTATAAGTAGCCTACATTTCGAGTAAATATTTTTGGCGTTGTCCTGCACAGAGTAAGGTTACACCATATGATTTCCACATAGAACCTTAATGTACTATCTTTTGATGGAATTTAACCATCAAGCAGAACTCGCAAGTTCCGCATCACCAGGACGGATTCGAGGATCATTCAGAGCTTCAATTGATGGAAAATCACAAAGTTTTAAATTTATGGCAGCACTGTATAATTCCACCTGGGCCGGATTTTGTCTGAGGTTTTAATGTCAGGTATTGCTGGGCATAAACTATTACAACTGTTGGGAATCAACACGCTCCACTGCCTTTAGTACCTATTGTACGAAATAGGGCTTGGTACTAAATCATTGCACTTGTGTACATAACTTTCACGTTTTCTTTTTTCTTGGCTGTAATTTGTTAAGTATTACGTTGTTTTAAGTATTGTAAAGTACCTTGATGATGATGATGACGATGATGATAATGATGATGATGACGACGACGACGACGACGACGACGACGACGACGACGACGACGATGATGATAAATAATAATAATCATGCTAGCATTTTGTGGTCACTCGACGCACAACGGGAATCGCTCCCACGACTTGGGACTGAAGGGTATTATTTTTTTTTCAGAAGTCAGAGTGATGCGGATTATACAATTTAGGGTGGAATCACTTTCAGCTGGTTTTTGTTCGACTCGTTTTTTAAGTTACACACATAACCGATATGTAGTAGGGACAGTTCCTCGTTCGCGTCACCTGTGACTTAGTGCTTCCACATTCAATTTCTCAATTTTAAAGCTCACGTTCCAAAAATCTCACCAGATTTTGTTAAATGCTCCTTTTACTTCTATTGTGAATATTTCGAGTCCATAATTGTAAACAAACACGTAACTATAAAACAAAGTGTTATTAAATGACGCTTGCTGAAGCCGCAGTATGTAATTATGTGGGGAAAATTTGCCTTAAAAATGAAAATGTTGTTTCACCTCAATTTCACCAAATTTCGAATTTTAAGGATTATTTTTATTTCTTTTTTTTTTTTTAAGTTCCATAGGCCAAATGGATAGCTTGTGGTAGTTGCATGGGTAGTCACTTTATCTTTTTTTACATGTATCTGTATTTTTTTCAATGCGACCCTCCGAGGTGGGTCACGAAGTTACACGAAAGAGCATGACAGATGACAGTCTATATCTGTTTTCTTGTGTGTGTTATCTGTGTGTGCCTGAAATGTACTTTTTCCTTGAAAGCGTGTATCCATTCAAGTAATGCATTGCTTTTTTTTCTAATTATTTTTGTTCTTTTCTCGCAGTTTCACCGTGGTTATGGCACGTGTGCGAAATAAAGGGGTAAAACATGGAGTACGCCTCTCCGCTGGGGTCAGCGTAGGTTAAACTGCGAAAATCTTGTTAATGGCTTGTAAACACGATATCTAACGTTAGCAATGACCGACAGTTTTCATATTTAGTGTATAGATTTTTCATGTTGAGAGGAAGAACCCTATTATTTTGGTGGAGGTCAAAGGTCATCGGAGGTCACCTAAGGTTAAACTACGAAAACCTTGTAAATGGCTTGTAAACACGATATCTCAAGATAGCAATGACCGACAGTTTTCTTTATCGAGAGGAAGAGAAAGGTAGACAAGAAAGGCTGGATACTAGATTCCATGAAAGAGGACTCAAACATCGATTGAAAAGAGAAAATACATGCGATCAAAGCTACTGAACAATCACCGTCACTCGTACAGCGACATTGATATTTTCATGAACAGAGTGCTTCAGGGTGGGAAGAAAAGGTTAAGCAGAGCTCCACCAATATTTGGCGTTTTATGTACCAAGTTAAAAGCCCGAAACGCTTCTTTTTGCGTCTAACTGGTTTCTTCCAAACAATCTTTTGGCATTTTAATAACAAAATATTTCAAAAATTGATATGATAGGAGTTTACTATGAAATTACTCTGGCATACGTTATCATGGCTAGAGGTAAGCTTTTATACGCTTGGACCCTCCGCTGCAACAGTTAGCAAAAACTTCATGGTATGCTACTTTTAAATATGTTAAGCTGATTTATATAGATGAAAACCCAGTTTCTTGCGTGTAGCCATGGACAGTAGCTTGTGAAGGCATTCCTACCTTGAACGATCAAATGGGTTGCAATTTTCTATTGATAGAGTAGTTTTGGCTTAAGTGTCCTCAATTGGTGGAGCATTTATGCTGTAGCAGATTGAGTTTTACATTTTAATCAGAAGAAATTCGGATTTACGGCAGCTCAGGGAAGATGTTTAAAAAATTTTGTATTCAAATAGAGGCTGTTTCTCCGAGCAAGTTACAACATCAACAACAACAACAACAACAACAACGTGATTCAAGATTTATGATAATCTAACCACTGCATGGAAGATGCAAGTAGATTAGGGAACACCCTCACTAAAGAAAACTGCGGTCAAATTGAAATTAAAAAATCTTGAAGTAGTAGCCACTGTGCAAGTCTTAAATTGCTCTTAAGTGATACATAATATGCTTTATTTAGTGCAGTAATTTGGCCCAAAAGAGACCTTACATCTTGGAAAAACGATATTTGAAATCAGTATTAAAAATTCCTTACAACCAAATTTTGGTGAAACTTGAAAATTTTGTGTAACTATCACGCTCTTTATGTTTTTTTTTTTTGTTTAACACGAGTACTTGTTAACAACTGAATTTGAATAGGAGATAAAAGATCCAAGATTAAGTTACAATAAAGCCTTCCCAAAGAGCACCGAAGCTGTGCTTGTAGTGGGAGTCCAGGGGCCTCTATCGGCAACATTAAAAAGGGCGCAGTGCGACTGCCTTCGTTTTTTAAAGCCTAAAAAGGACAATACTGATAGCGGTTCTGCCATGTTACCCCTTTAGAAAGAGTAAATTTTTTTCAAAGGTCTCCTTTATTCTCTTCCGAATAAGTCCGGCTACCTGAAGGACCAAACACGACCAAGCTGCTAACATTCAGACCTCTACATCATGGGTCTGTCATGCGTGGCCTGTTCTAGGCGGGCAAAAAGAACACACGCTATAAATAACCCTAACTAAAGGGCGAGAATAGGCATATGCATTTATTAGAACCCCTGTTTTAAGGAACTTCGAGTATTAAAGTCTGCAAGAAACGAGGCTCTGATGGTTGGACCCCAGTCGGATAGGTAATTCACGTGATATGAGCAACAGGTCTTGGCTAGGTTTCAGTTCGAGTGATGGAGTAAAAGGGAAGCCTTCTTGAGGCAAGGTGAGCAGAGAGGCAGAGTATTTGAGACTCCGTGGCTAATATTTTCAAAAAAGGCGTTGGAGATGGATGGAACTGCTTTCAGTTCATGTATCAATTATTTTACATCACTTGGTGCTCATTGATTATTATATTTTCTTTTGTGTGGACACTTTTTCTCATGAGTGACTTATTCAATTGCCTGAAGACTTTGAGATTTAACATTACTCGCTAACCTTTATACATCGGACAATTAATATTAATAACATAGCTAAATATGGAATTACTTACTTGTAAAAGAGCTCACAACTCACGCAAAAATCTCGCTGTAACAAAACAAATTCTACCACAGAGAACTTAATGTGGATGGCAACTTTAAAGATTTCGGCATTATTTTTATTTCCATTTATTACTCTTTTCATAACACATTAACAGCAAACACTGCCAGATTTTGCAACTCTCTTCAAAATCGCAGTTTCCTTTACGACTAAAGCATTAAATAAGATGCATGGTCGTGCCTTCGTTTTTGCCTAGTAATATTTTTCACTTTTAGGCCTATTTAAATACAGTGTGAAACTAGAAATCCTGAACTTGCAGGCAAGTACATCGAAACCTAGAAAAACTGTTAATGGTCGGAAGTGTCATTATGCAATCACTTGGACACACCCTGTCTGTCCATGAACCATTTCTTTGGTATGTCTTAAGACGTGAATTCATTCATTTTACTTTGCCGGTGGAAGGAAGGTCCCAATTTTCCCTCCAAAACTCAAAGTAATTTTTGGCAATTTAGAACACGCGGCATGCGATTATACTCTCAAAATCACGCATAGTCCAGTACGTTTTAAGTTCCCGACGAAACTCGCCCGCTTAAAAATACATCGTTGCTAAATCAAACAGGCTTTCTGCCAGCTCCCCGGCCTGCTTGTCCCGCCTGCGGCCTGCTGGAATTAGCGCTACTCGTCTCGCCTTCTGCAACCCCAGTGATACTGATCGCTGGTCATATCTTTTCAAAGTGCAGAAAAAAGTTCGATTGCTTTCGGACGTGAAAGAGAATCGCTTCTTCATGATTGCTCATCATTTAAAATTCCCACATAAGATTGGGTCAATTTAAAAATAATCAGACTGCTCCGCATGCGCTTAGCTGCAAATCGATTTTTCTTATATATTAGACAGTCTTTTCTATGCATTGTTTTGATATCGTAATTTTGTCTTATAACTGATTCCCACACGTACGTTTCAAGAAGTCATTTGAGCATTAAAATCTTTCAATTTATGTTGAGGGGTGACGATGAGAACACGAAAAACTTTGAGATTTGGAAATGAAGGATGATGATCAATCAAAATTCGAGAACGAACAATTTTTCTTAGATCCATGCGTAGTGTCGGGCACGCCTGAAGGTCAAGACTCTTAAGAACCCCTATTTTCTAAATTCCAGAATTTGACTTATTGAAGCTTCCCGTATGCGGTTGCAATAATTTGTCTAGCCAATAGTCTGGTATTGATTTTAATTGTCAATCGATCATAGAAGACCCTTACGTAAACATTCCAAACATAGGCCTATATGTTTCCGATATTTGTATATTTGTAAATTTACTAAGCCGAATTTTCCGAGATAGCACCTGGTGCCTGACATCTGGTTAACTTTACGCTTGTTTCTGCGAAACATGTGCCATAGACCAGATACAGCACTGCATGTTCAAAGAAGGAGAAACTTTTAATTACCTTTGGCTACTTTTATTGACTGTAGGTTGGATTATACTAGGTGGGACTGTCTTATTAGTATGATATACTGGCGTTGCACTTGCACTATCGCCTCGTGCACGTATAGACAACTTCTGTTACATGTATAAGTTTACGTGTACGTATTTTGGTAAACGTCAACGAGTTTCCAACGGAAGCAGGGACTATAAAATGCACCTTTTTATCGTTGATGTTTAGAAGTATTAAAAACCTGTTTTAATTTTAGTTTAAGATCATTATAATTATTAATAACTCGATCAATATTAAAATACACAATCTATTAAGTATTTTCAGTGAGATGGTTGAAATTTAGCTTAATAGTCTCCATGTGGACTTACGCACTACTACTGCGTAACAGTCGGTGAATCATTCAAACACGGAGTTGTAAACTGCAAGACAGTGAAGTCAGAAGGTATTGAAGTACAGATAAGCAGAATGCGTTTCGTATGCGTACCTGTTCCTATGCCGATACGTCCATGATGAACGTGTATGCTTGAAAACGGATGGATTTTGAAAATTTGTTTATTTCGCATGCTTAGCTGTTCACTGTGCCAATACATAAACGTTGAACTTTCGTCCATGAGAACGTATACCGAGCCACAAAAGCAGGCGGAAAACGACAAATCCTCTTTTACGCCTGTGTAGCTGTTCGCTTTCCCAAAACGTCCATGTTGAACGTGTGAGCACGAGAAGGTATAACGAGCCGCATAAGTAGTCAAAAAAGCACGTGACAACGAAAGTAATCCCAACAATCGAAGCTGTGGGCTTCGATTAATTAAACTAAAATTACATTGTTGCAGGCTATCTTTTTCCAGTGTCCCCAAATGTCGTTGAGCTATGAAATGTTCACTGAAAAAAGCAATTATCATTTAACCACTTGTCAAATACCCAATCGTACAAGAAATTTTTTTTTGGGTGACCATCGGTGGGAATAATGTGTACTAGTACCAGGAAACCATCTTTTAGCAGTTAGTTTACTGAACTAATCTCAAATATTTTTAATTTGCAAATGCTTTGAAAGATTCCTCTGCACGTAAGTTAGTAATGTGTCGTGTTTTTTTTTTTTTTAGTTTTAGTAACTGCTATAAACTTCCACCAAATACAATAATTCTTTATTTACCATTCCTTTCATTTTTTGTCAGAACGTTTCTAGCTGCAGGCATATATTTATTATCGATAATAAGAAGTACAGACGTGAAAACTCGACCAAAATATTCACTTCATATAGGAATTACCAAAATGAGAAAACAACGTGCAAATTCATTTAAAAGGGTTTTTAAATGCACGAATTCCACATGACGTCAGAATGAAAGGGAATTCATTCGTTACAATCCGTACCTTACAATTCAATGCTGGTGTTGATCTCGTAAAAACTCCCACCAAATATGTAAAACTTAAAGAGGTCGCAGTTGCTCGGACGTTGCTTATTGCAGGAAAGACACCCCTTTCCAAACACTTTAAAGGCATACTGAGACTGGAAGAAAACATGTCCATGGTAAAAACAAGTCGAACGGATCTTGAGTGTCTTTCTCACAGCCGCAAGTGTAGTAACATTATACACACCTGATCAATTGTACGTGAATGGGTGAACAACCGACTATTAAACTTTTGGTGTAGCCTCGTTGCGTCATTTTCATGTCAGGAACTCAATGAAAGAGTAATTACGTCATTGCATGTAATGTGATATTGTCTATAGAATTCCCATTCACATTCTGAGATTTTTTGCTGACTATTTTAAAGAAAGATTTTGTTTAAAGTCCTTTTAACACAAACAGCTTCACCTCGTAACCCTACTACAACTACAGTTACTTTTGTAAGAGAGAGTTTGGTCTCATAGCCTTGCTTAGAAAGTAGTAACAAGTCCCTTCTTTAAGACAGCCTACATAGGCTTATGTTTTCGCCAACAAAAAAAGCTCAACCCTTATGTGTTGGCAGGATATTTCAACCTCTTAACAAAGACGATATGCAAAAAAGGAAAGTAAAAAAACAAACAAATCTAAGAAACAAACAAACCTCGCCTGACTGAAAGACTATTATTCGCAAAAGTTAAAAAAGGCAATGAACAAGTAGCTACTGTATAGGGAAGTTAATCTGTCTGAATAGTAAATAACATATCTTGTGGTACCCCATAATAGGTAGTGTAGCCTAAGTTTTGAGTTTTCGATATGTTCAGCCAATATAATTCTAACTGAAAATGAAGAAAAAACACATCTTGTAATGCTGTATCATGTGTCTCTAACTGTGTGTCTCTAACTAAGTTTTCTCCCCGATAAAATAATTCAGATATATGGGTTAAGACCTATTCGACATGTTTCATTTGTTTCTTGAGACATCCTGGCAGATAAGCCTACTTTGAAAGGAAGTACTCTGATGTTTGGCTTTTTAGGCCAAGGATTGGTTATTGGATTTAAACATGTGGATGTTAATGCAAGGTGATTGATGTCAAAAAGCTGTGGATTGAAGGAAGGGAATTTATGCTTATCTGTAACTTAAAGTATTAACATTAGCTAAACTTTCCGTTTTGTCATTATCCATAATAGCATCTTTGTAATTTAATCAAAGGAAGTAAAAAGAATAAAACTCAGAATCCTGTAGATTCTTTGAAGCTCTGTTCTTTTAAGCTAGTATTTCTCCTTTCACCTCAAAATGTTTGTCACACGTCAAAGGATCAGTCACGCTCTGTCGTAACGACAAAGACAGAAAAAAATTTAGATTTGCGTGGCCAGTATAAATACAAAATAATTCAAACTTAATTGTTTTGGTTTTCGTCAAAATAAATGTCGTTGAAAAACTTTCGAGCTATTTTATTTTGGAGTAATATGTTCCAAAGATCTAGATGCATTAGGCTTGATCATAATTTCAAGCAGCTAGGCATGATGAATATTGTTGACACTTAGTATTGTTTCCACAGATAAGGAAACGCATAGTTTATGGCGGAGGTTAAAGTTCATCAGAGGTGAAACTACAAAAAACCTTGTACACTGCTTGTAAACATGATATCTCAAGATGTTAATAGTGGGCACTTTTCATATTTAGTGCATAGCTTCATCATATTGCCACAAAATTCCCCCTTTTTCAGCGGTAGACAAGATACGTTAAGAAAGGATAGATACTTCTATTACTCGGTATGTACATTGGTTATGTAAAGGAAAAGTAGAGAATTGGTTTCGGTGGAAGTCAAATTTAATTTAAGGTCACCAGGGGGAGATTACGAGAACCTCGTAACTGCTTGTTAACACGATATCTCAAAAAAAAGTATTATTGAGGTATCTTAGCTGTGGATGCCACAAGGACAATATTATTTTTTGTAATGATCATGAGGTCAAAAGAAGTCAAACTGTTATAAGCTCATATACACAATATTTCAAGAACTTTAATTTTGATGGATATCACAGTAAGAGTGAGATTGTTCCACACTGAGCCCTTAAAGGGGGTCTTGTTTGTCATTGAGGTCAAAAGTTATTTGACATCACAGGAAGTGGAATTGTGAAAAATCATGAACACAATTTTTCAAGAAGAGTAACTTTCAGAAACCTCACACTTAGCATGTAGATACATGCCCTACATTAAAAATCTTTGATGCTTTGGCTGAGGGTAAAAGATCATCTGAGGTCACTGGAAGTAAAATTGTGTTATCCTCCATAACGTGACATTTCGAGAAGTGGGGCTTTGAGTGATATCTCACTTTGCATGCAGACACTCCGCATTAAGTTTGAACAGTTTATTTACTTAGCTGGGGTACAAAGGTCAGGCAAGATCAGAGGTCAGATTGCACACAACGTCATAAAATGACTACTTCAGACAGATATCGTTGAGAGTTTTCATACTTTGCATGTCGATATCCCACAAAGTTAACCGCTCCTACAGTGTTTAGTTGAGGTCAAAGGTCACTTGTTATTATCGAAGGACACAGTAAACACTCTTGAAAATATAATGTATATTAATGGATTTTTAATAGAATATGTCAAGGTCTTTCATCCTGCCGACGTCTAGCACTGTCCGCCACCCTGAGGCACCGTTCCGCACCACCCCACACAGCACCACACTGACCCAGACTGAAATAACTTGACATGAACTATTTTCACTCTTTAAGGATTCGAAGAATAGAGTGGATGCCTTTTTATACAAAACCATTATTTTCTTCAAGTTATTAGCTGTTTACAGTATTAAGGACTTCTGAGAGAAATGTTAGCACTGTAGCATAAGCCTTGTTGGTATAAGTAGTGAAGTACATAAGCATGCAAACAGGGCAGCTTTCTGCGAGTTGCAGATAACACTACTATCCATACAGGCTAGATAAATCTTGCAATGGAGACCCAAAACTAAGGCAATATCCTTAATAGTGTTTATCGAAGTACGTTATATAATAGTACACGTCACCTTACATCAACGGAAGGTTTTGTTTTTTCTGCTTTATAACATTATGAAGTACATGCCAATGGTCAATAAACTCTTAACGAAAGCTAGATTTTAAATATTTGAAGGAAACTGTACAGTCGAAACCAGGTTACCATATCGGTACACGAAGAAAGGTTATCAATGACGCGTACCACTGCAATTTGAAAGAGAAACTGCAATCATTACTTTATTTCTGCTTATGTGGATATTCTTACTTTAGCGTGAGAAGAACAACTGACTTTCTGTTACTGTTGTCTATCTATCGCCATGAGTGATTGTTTTTCCGGAGAACTGTTGTCCTGTTTTCTTCTATGAAGTTACCCATCATATCTCACGAATTATAATAAACTGATTTAAATCATGGTAATTACAAAAAAGGAACAGTAAAACATAAGTCCTATATAGATTATACTATAATTTTGAGGGTACGAAAAATTTAAATAGCCAAAAGTTTTAGACCAATGGAAGGTCTATGCTATCATTATTTGTAAACAGAGAACGCCTGATGACGTCAATTATACACTTTTATGAGGGATGTCCTCATAAGGTACATGCGACCATCTCATATGTTTATGCTTTTGTGTGAGATGGTTACATGTCATTACCCGGGGTCATAGGGTTGTTAGGATCAAGGCAACGTCCCTCAGAGCAAAGTACACTTAAGGCTAGTACTGTGATGAAATCCATGGTCAAGTTGTCTATTCACAACTGGCTGGGCAGCATTTTAATAACAGCCTGCATGAAAAACATTTTGCAGATGGTTGACGTTACTTGTGGATTAGAAGGTTATTTATGTTATTTGTATTAACCTACTAGTCAACTAGTAGTCCGGCAATCAAGCTACTTTGGCAAATACTGTAATATTTACTATACGAATACTGGGAACGGTACTTTTACGTGTACAGACACAGCAATCAAAGGAACCACTGACCCGTATTATCCTCTTGCAGCAATCTGAGGGTAAATGATACGATTTACAGTATATGCATGAAACGAAACTGTGAACCGTTTTGTTTACCTTTTCGTATCTTGTCATTACGTTTCTCAAACTAATTTTCTTAATTTCACCACATCTCCCGCGTGCGGAATGAGAGGGAGTTGGTGTTTGTTGCACTCTATGAAATAACTAAATATCATTAAGTCTTTAACCCCATCCGCTTTTGAGTATCCTGACTCAATATTCCTATGCTGTTTTATAGGATTATAGCAATGTTACCCTTTTATGGCTCTCACTGTCACAAGTTCTCTTCGAGAGATCTTCAAGGTAAGATCCCTCTGGGATAATAAAAAACACCCATCTTGATAAGCTTGTTTGTAGTAAATTGAAGGACTTTTGCAGTGTTTAGTTGATCTGTCAAAAACGAGAAAGACTCAAAAGACTGTATGTTCCTTTTTAATGGGCCCGGTGACATCAACTTTATCACAGTGACTGTGACATGAAAGCAAGTCAACTTTAAAAAAAAAGTTTGTCTATTTGTCTGTCAGTCACGTTGCTAGATCACAACTTTTTGGAGGGTAACCAGTAGCATTTAGCGGGTAGGGGCCTGTTATTGGTCGCAGATGCAGTAACAGGAATTATAGAAGCGCGCCACCTTTCATAAGTGCCTGTTGAAGACCTGTTCTTCGTAACAAGTTCGATAACAGTTTTAACAACTAGGAGCGGAATGAGGGTATCTGTGGTTATAGTAGTGCCAAAAGGAGGCAGAGTTGCCTGTAACTTAATAATTGTGATCCAAGCACAGCTTTTAACAATTCAAATTTAAGATTAGAAATAAAGTTTCGTACATGTAGGGCAGGATTCACAACGCCTTAAGAGAGTTTCAGTTCACTAAACAAAATATTTACTTTCAATGGTGTGAAGGGCACACTGTTTAACCTTTAATCCAGTAACTTGTGTTTAGAGCTGTGTTAAACGGGTACTCCATTACAACCGTGTCGAATAATCTCAAGATTCCCAGAACAAAAGATGCACTGTCAGAAAAGAAAGCAAGCAATTTCTACGACCTAATACAAGCATTAAAAATCTGAGTTTAGGTACCAACATCACAATTCCAGTAGAGAACTGAGAATCTGGGACATGCTAACCAACTGAAACTTACATCCCGTCGACTATTTCGTTAAGTTAAATCTGAAGTAAGGAAATCCATTCAGTTATAGGTTTTTATTACAGTATCTTAGCATATAATTCATGATTTAATGTACCATGGAGACGTTAGGAAAGAGATTTAGCATTCTATACAGCCTTTGAAACAATCCTTGTTTCTAATGGTAACTTTGCCTACGTAGTGGGCTGTTCGGCGTATACCTTATTCAGTTACGAAGGAAGCCTTAAAAGGTCTGAGGAAACAAAGTCCACTCTACCGGGAAATGTTAATCTTGCCTTTCTCTTTACAATGTCCATCACAATTCTTAGATCAATTAGGGTCAGTATAGCAGTGTAAGAATGACAATGAAAATGCTTCTTACATAGAACTTGTTGGATTTTTGTTGTCATTAGTGAAACAAAATTTAAAATTCGAAACTTTCGTCGGTATAAAGCTATTCTTGTTTCAATCAATTCATTGCAGCATTTCCTTAAAACTTCTATATCCAGCACAGGTTTGTAAATGATCCGGGAATTGTGAGGATGTTTTAGGTGTCAACAATATTGTTTCAATCAGTCTTTGCATCAAATTGTTGCCACACAAGGGAAGTGAATTATAAAACTTTAATTGACAGTTGTTTAAGCAAACGTCTTGATTAAAGCTTGGCTCTAGTCGGAATGGTCTTTGGTTAAGGATCGGCTAGATATGAAAGGATCAAATCATCATTATCAGTGATAACAGAGACTAAAGATATGTAACAAAGAGCCTTGTTAATCAAATTTTGGTACTTAAAATGGATTAAAATATTCACCAGTACATTTATCTGACAGAATTGGATATAATGGTGTCTCATTCTTAACATCTCCTTAAATTAACTATGGAAACAGTCGTTTTCTAGTTTCTTAAGATAGTTTGTTGAGTATGTTTTACTGCAAAGGTTGTAGATTTTTCAATTCACAGTTACTTTGAGACTACCCTTTGTTTCCAATTTAAAAGATGGGTCTAAGCTCAAATCAAGTTTTGCTATATTAGAGAGGTACTTATTCTAAGCAATCTGGTGAAATTTCCATTGAAATCCGATGTGTGGTTCTCAAGATATTAGCAGGTAAGGTTGTCACATTCTCAACTCAAAGTGAACTTGAAGCAAGCACATATGATGTCATAGCCTCACATTAATGAGCAGTCCAACTTTCTCCTTAACAATCAAATGTTATCAGAATGTGATTGCATGAGAGGCATGGGAGAATTATGTATTTCACATTCCCCATGAAGAGGTCCTCCTCCCTATTAACTTTAAGGTCACCACAACAGACTGAAAAAACAAAGGAAACAAAGCATTCCTTATCAATGTGAGGAAGTGATATCAGGGAGCAGATTTGTGATCTAACTCCCGCTTGCATCAAGTTCACTTTGGGTCACAAATGTAGTTACTTCTTTTGCTGATATCTCAAGTAATACATTTCCGATTTGAATGAAAGCTTCACCAAAATGCATAGATTTAGATCCTCTTTCACATATGAAAAATAAATTTCTGCTTGCCCCTTCTTTTAAGGTTTTTTTTTTTTGGAACAGTGGATGGAATTATAAGAGGTCACAACGTATTTCCAATTGTTTTCTCTATGTCGTTTATAACCACTCTAAATTAAAGACTTCCAAACCAGTACCTACCAATATCATAAGAAGGACCATTGTGTTTAGTTTGCATCAACACTTTGCTGATAGTAACCAAACAATCGCTTTTCTTTCAACATTATCTGATCTTATATCAACTAGCATGGCAAAGTATATATGTTCAGAACTTCCACATATGGATCGTTGTTGATACACTTCATGGAAAATCAATTTTTTTTTCAAAATATATATATAAAAAAAAAATGAAGAGGACACATTGTACTACGCATACACATCTAGTTGGTATAAGTACATACATATGTTTCCGTTTGTATTTGATTAAAATGTGGAACTAAGCTTGGCCCTTCACAGTAAGAAAGCTCATTTCAGTAACAACGGTCTTCGTTAAAGAAAAAATGCATTTGAGAAAAACAGATCGCCATAAAAAGGGCGAGTAAACACTGAACTATCAGAACTGGAAGTAATGTGGAGCTATAGCCTAGTCCATATGCCACCATCACTGGGAAGGGCATTATAAGCTCATTGTTTGCTTTTCATTGTTCACCTCTGTTATCCTTTCGTGTTAAACTTATGTACATTTCCACTAAGAAACTCCCACAAACGCTTTAGACATTCAAATCCAGTGAAGTGAGGAACGCGATTCTAAAAAAGGCCACGAGAAGTCTACTGTGGCAATCGTTGTTTCGATAACAAGGAATGTTTTTTTTATTGCTATGGTAATTTATCTGTAAAAAATGGTCAGAAATATTGGGGGATTCCCCAAAGCCCTAGTGCGTTGCACTTGGAGTGCTACTACAAGCCAAGAGCAGAAGGAAGTTCTGAATGTGTACAGCAGTGTCTAGTCTGCAGTGCGGAAAAGCATGGCGTGATTCCGGGTTATTTTTCTTTTTTTTTTGAATTAGGAAAACACTGCCTAGATGGGAAAAAGACAATACTTTGGTGATACTTTTTGGATACAAAGATCTCATTTAAAAAAGTAGAGCGGTAACGCCGCTGTTGCTCAACCCTTTGAAGAGAACACCTGTGTGGGTTTAGTCGATTAAAGATTTGCTTCAAACTATTT
>WURT03037249.1:0-14953 GCA_009936505.3 Holothuria glaberrima
TCGTACATGAAGCACGAAGCAATATTTTCAGTCAACTATCTCTCAAGCTTCGCGGGGCTGCAAAAATTTGGCTACGCCTATGTTAAATTTGGCTACCCGTTTGTTAAATTTGGCTTCGCGTAGGTGAAAATTGGCTTCGCGAAGCATGAAATCGCTTCGCGTAGCGTCTATCGCGTTATGGGTGCGATGGCCTACCATAGGTAGTGTACATTATTACTTTCAACACACTACACGCCTAAGTAGAAGGTACATTTCATAATGACGGGTGCATTAATGACTAAATGCACTCAGAAAGCCCATAATGTGGTGAAAGCGGATTAAAGGGGTTTATTGAGTTGGTTCACAAAATTCATGATTTTTTCCACACCTGTTGAGATTTACTCACATCTTGAGAGTAAATGGTCAAACTAAGAGATTCTGCACATCTGATAGACAACTGAAATGGTATAATAAATGATTAAGTCATTTTTCATAAATTCGTGACCAGACACTTTTTACTATTAGGTATTAATCATATGTATACCGTGTCTACAGAAACTACAATTTCTCACATTTTTGGTAACTGTCTGAAGTGATACATGAGAACTGAATCAAATAAGACACATTGTTATGCAATGATTTCCTTCAAACTGGTCACGAAATAATTGATATCAACACAATGAAGTTAAGGAGGCGTTAGGGTTTAAATACTGCAAGGGGCATTGACGCAGGGGGCAGTGAATTGTTTCCGCAAATTGAGAAGAAGTTACTCCACAACTTAAACTGGTTGCACCTCATCGACCTGATCATTCAGTACAACTGAGACACATTTTTCATTCCTAACAGCGAATGGACCGACCATAATCCCTTACATTGTGACAGCTCCAAGAAATCGTCGTAGAGGTGATTCCTAAAGAGGGGGCTGTACGGGATCAAATCAGACCGGTCCTACCGCGCCTAGATCTGCGGTCAGAGTATCTGGCATTCTAAATACCCTGATTGCAGGAAACCGCTCTCTACAGCACAACTGACTGGAATGTGTCTAGTATACCCTGCGTGGGTCGCCAGTATGAGAGAATATTCGGCATCCCTTATGCCCCAGATTGTAGAAAACTACATTCTTAGCCACTTAGATGAATATCTCGGTACAGTTCTGCAGGGTTACATTCTTCAACCTATGTAGCCTTCAAGGCTGTCACCTCCACAGAAAATCTTCCATCCCCAAATCCCAAGATTGCAGGAAATCGCAATTTAAATTTCCAAAACACAGACTTGACACTTTGAAATTGTGCGTCTATACCTAGACTATGCAGAGTGTGTTCAGAGAATTTAGTTTAACCCCCTCTGCAATAAGATCTATATTTGTTGCTGTTCCATGAAATTGTTTACTGTGGACGGTGGAATCAGGGCGCTACAGACTCAATATTAGGCGCAAATTAGAAACCGCTAGCAAAGTCAGGGTCAAAAAGGAAGAAGAAATTCGCTGAGACTTCCACGCGCAGAATGTGTATGGAAGATAGTTGACATCCTAAACGCCCTAGGCCTGTACAGGAAATCACACTATCCACCATCTTGACTATTTTCCCACCGCAGTTGTGTATTGTTTCGTCTTGTATCCTACCTTCTCTGAATATATAGACTACTGATACTGGCTTCTGAAACCCGTGGAAATCCCGAACGAAAATAAAGAGTTCTTCGGTCACGGGCGGGATATCAATGCTGTGATGATAATATGACTCGGTTCGACAATTACAAGGTTTGGGTAGTTCTTCTGTCTCTTTAATCCCCCTCTCTCCCTTCCCCTTTACCTTACACCCCCAGACTGAGTGAGTTTTCCCAGACTGGTCACGGCGGTGGGGCCTGCACCCCGGCCCCTTAAAACACGCCACTGCACTGTACATAATTATCGCGGTTTTGCGAAGACTAGGTCCCCTACATAGTGAGATCACAACTTCTAGGTACAGTGCCCTTCGGTACGCAGACTTTCATGAGATCGACAGAACTCCGGGTTTCCATTCTGCGATGAATTTTGTCCAACCACATAGTTCCTTGTTTACAGTTATCATTTTTGGTGGCACTCCAAACTGAAACACCATTAATTTTCAGTAAACTAAGGGCGTACTTTCAGATTCCAATTCTGTAACAGGCTTTGTTAGGTTGGTTTTTCACGAAGCTCAGTCAAGTTGTAAACTTTTAGTCTTTCGTCAACTTGATTCTAACCGTTTTGTCTTTGCCCTTTTATTTGATTGTTACCTTTAAGGAGGTCTATGTAGGAGAAGGCCTTAGGTTTAAGTAGAGAAAAGCCTTATTCCGGATAACCACATCGGTTCTTCATTCTATGAGTGGCCTACGAAAGGACTGTTGATATTTTACTGTAACTTTTACTTGTAAGTCAATTTCCTGTCTTTCTTTCAATGCAATTCATGCAAGGACATAAAATTTAAATTCCTTTACGTTTATACAATATTATAACTTTATACAATATTATAACAATATTATACAATATTTATACAATATTATAACTTAAAAATTAAATGGTAGAATACCTTCGTATAACAAAGGTAAAATGACTAAAACTACACAACAGTAAAATAACTTTACCTATACAGTGGTAAACTATACATCACTGTACACTCCTTCATTTCTTAGTTCTTTGAGACAATTAAGTTCACAAAGTCCTTTTTCCACAAACAGTTAGGCTGCAGAGAAAGGAAAATTGACTTTAATACAACTTAACCAGTTGGAAAATATTTGTTTATCATCAAAGGAAGGGAATAGGTAGAAATGACAACTAAGTAGCACGGTAGAAATCGTCCTTACAAATTAATAACCGTAAAGCAGCATGGCGCCACCAGTACAACATACGGGCGTCACATTTCTACTAACGCTACCACCCAATTGGTGTCAGTGCAGAGAATGACCCTAATCCATGTTTGCCGTTATCAAATTTTCCTTGCAGCCTCCTTCACGTCGGTTTAGTCATGTTGCTCAAAGGTTCATAAAGTTCAAGGGCATGGCGTCTTTTGTCATGTAATGAGGGAAAAGCTTTACGACTGACATGATTACGGTGTTCCAACCACAACATTAATGGGTAATTTCACAGTGTCGAAAATAGACCTGTGCAGGTCTCAAAGTATGTTCACCTTTAAAGACACTCTGATCTCACCCCAGACAGTAAAAATTCTCCCAACAAAGTAAACTTCAGGCTCCTCCTTCAATTCAAACAGAACTTCCTGTCTTAGTACTGTATACCTCTTAGACAGCCACAGTAGCCTGCCCTGAGACAATATTACCCATGGTCAAACACAGTGTGTGGGATAAATTGTCAAACTCAGTTGACTGTATGATTCATTGTTGAACAACCAGAGTGAAACTGTATCCTTTGAATGAATGTCAATCAAAGTGCAGTTATCAACTGTATTTAGACCTATGGAGATAGTCCTAAATATGTTTGGTCAGTTAGTTGCAGGCAACTTTCAGGCTGTTTGGGGGGGGGGGGTGCCATATCTCCTTTAAGTGATTTCCGGCGTCGCACTTCCACCATCTAATAACTTGCGTCGTTATTATCCCATTCATCCCATTCATAACGCATTTTCTTGGAACATTTGGACAAAAAGGTGAAAAAAAGTTTTTTTTTATCTGGAGGATCATGCTGCTGCGGTGAAGTTGACGTCATCAAAGTGTTGTCTTGCTGTGAAATAATGTTTGTAGCCAACATTTTCAGAATCCAAACCGGAACTTAAGAAACTTTCCGATGAAATTTGCATTCAGTTCCCCTTTGGGATTCTTGACATAGCACAGGTTGAAGTTACTAACATACATTTTCCATAAAATGAGCTTGATCACATCATGTGAAACGTCATATCATACATTGATAATGTAGTTTTTTTCTTGAATACATCGAATTTAATGATTTTTGCTTAATACTGTAAATCAAAGACATTGTAATTTTGCAAACTGAACCCATCCGTTTTAATTGAAGGAAAAACAACGGATTGAATAGAATGTGAATACTCATTAATCTCTCATTGTGAAGCTAAACACATTTGCTCATTCAAACCGGGTACAAAATGTGATACCCTCAAATGCTAGTATCACACAGAGAGACTGCCATAGCAACAGCATGCATGCTTCGCCAAATTCTCAGCATAATTTCCTTTTAATTTTTCAAACATAATATTTGGGGTACCTTTTTTATTTCAAGTTGCCAAGTTCTCCATGAAATGTTTGGTGTGTGCACAGTTTTGATTTTTAAAGGGAAATTGCAGTCGCCACACTGGCAGTCGCCTCAATTTAAATCAGTATATATCGGTATTTTGATACAGAAGTGACTCAGTTTAAGCATATGACAATGGGTTCCTTCATGGATTGTTCAATTCCGGTAGAACTCCTTGTGGATTATCTTTCCTATTAATCATGTATGTTCGGAAACATCATGGAAGAAGTTTATAGTGGAAACAGAAGGAAACTTGTTGGGACTAAACTGCTGTTTAAAAATAAATTTGGGACCACATGCTCATTCCCTTTAACAAGCTCAACAGTCTGCATGCATAGTGTATAAAGAGTATAAGAAAATTTTATAGTGGCTTCAAGACTGTACAGTACTTAAAAAATAAAGAGGATCTTTTTGTTACATCGTTCTTTTTTGTTATATCTTATTTCATACAGTGGTACAGTACTCTACAACATGACCTTGTTTAACCACAGTCTCACTTGTCTGGTGTATTCCTTTTTCTTATTGTGGAACTGGAGATGTTACACATAGCATACCAGTTGAAACACTAAAACTAAATCGTAGGACTATTGCATTACTTACTAATGACAGTCTGTGAAAGATAGCAACAATTCTGTATTATTATTCCTTGTTACTGTACTTACTATATAAAAATGTTCATGATCAAACACTTAGGTACATATCTGTTAGTGTTGCTTTGTTGGTGGGAGGACTGGTTTATGAACCGTAGTTTATTAGATCCCAAGTTATCTACGTGTATTTCTATCCATTAAACGTCGAAGACAATGTCAACCACTATTATTGACCGATCCTCACACATACGGTATTCTTCCCATCATTTATTTTCTAAAAGCCATTCAAGCTCCATCTTGAAAAACACAGTTTTAGATCAAATTTCTATTAGGCCTGAGCTTGGAACTTTCTGAAAGTGTGGCACAGTTGCGCAGATTTGTGTGAAAAAGTAGGGAAAAGTGGGGGAAATATACGGCCATTCAGGCAAAAGTTACAATGAGAAAATGTGAAAGTCAATGGTGGCATCTCCAAAATGTGGAGGGGATATGTCCTCTCCACCCCCGGGATTGTCACTTATGTTGTTGCATAGTGGTATAGCAGGCGGTTCCCAAGCAAGAGGGGGGGGGGTATGCAGGTAAACTAGTCCTGGAGAAATTGGTTGTGGTAGGGTTCCTTCACAAAATCCATCCCATGGAAGATCCCCTATCAAAGTCCTAGACTACTAGAATTGACACACCAGTTGGGTACAGTAAATGTTTGTGCTATTCCATCGATTTTGGGGGAGAGGTTTAAACGTGGAAAGTTGAATTGAAGATGAGCTCTGCTGAATTAAGAAAAAGACTGTATTATCTATTTAATTAGTTATGAAGGAAAATAGTATTCATCAAAGTAATGACATAATGACTGCGATTATAAATCAAGTCAATCAAGTAAGTCCAGAAAATTTGATTTTCGATCCTAGTCATTATTTAATTCATAGTTATTATCCAGCAGGTCTAATGTAGATTTTGTAATAGCTTCCTCACTTCTGAAAGCTCTTCTGTGTCGTTTCATTTGGTGGCGCACTTCTCTGCCACTGACTTACACATTTCGGCCATTTCGTGGCCCCTTGACTCATGTTAAATTCTGCAGTAGGTACGGTTATAAGAAATGAAATTATAGTTACATACATAATTACAGTTATATGAAAGCGTCTTAGTACACTTTCAAGTTTGTGTACCATAGCCGCTGAGATTTTAACCCTCCGAGGCCCTCTGCCGTATTATATGATGTTGGTGCCAACTTTGACACCACACACAAAACGCCATTTTGCACAGTGAAATGATATAAAGCTAAAGTGCCTAAAATGCCTTTAATTCCTTCCATAAATACTTCAATTCATGTGCCAAGACAACCACATCATAGATTGAGCACATCCCTTGCCATCGTTGTCTTTCTGAACTCCATTATATATTGAACCATGTTTGTCGATCAACATTTTCGGCGAAAGAAATCTCTTGAATAAGTAAAGGTCCCTGAAAACTTTTAACTTCACAGACAAAACAAAATGCACACGACAGTGAGCAGTGAATAATCTCAGTCACTATGCATACCTAGGCCTATGACAGCGATAATTATGGTACACCTATGGCGCTAAAACTTCAGAAAATAATACGTCTCACTTTATTAAGTTTGTCGATTTCTTTTACAAACAACTTTAATGCAACCAGCCTATCGCTATTAATAAGTTCAGTCAGACTCTCAAGCGAATATGGCGCTAACTGGGTCTTTCATTTCTCTAGTCGTTGATAGATGGCGTACCATTAAAAGATTAGAATGAGTTGCCCATAAAGGATTAATCTCACAGCGACACGCGATAAGTGGGTTTCAGTCAAACAGCGCCCTGAATGTAGGCTGTTTCTAAGAATTGGCCATGTCATTTTAAGAAGCTTAACTGCGACAAACGACTCGATGCATAAAATGGGTCAGATTGTACTTTGTCATGATAAACATGCAGCTCCATGGGGAATAGCACACAGCTACAACGTGAAGAAAAATTATGTGATGTGTCATAATAATTTCTTGTGTTACGGATGTATTATATAACACCTTATAAATTTCTCTACATCTGATTGGAGGATTGGTCGTCACATGCCATGGGTTATTCGGTACTAACCCACGGTGGTGGGTTAGTATATACCAACCCACGGCGGTGACGTCAGCCATGGGGGTACGTAAAATCAAATTTTGACCAAAATCTATGATTTAGAAAGTTAGGTGATTTCCATTCGTGCGATAGTATGAATAATTTCATTCTTTGAAAGATTTAACGTTCTATTCAACGAGGCGAAGTCGAGTTGAATAGATCATTCAATCTTTCAACTTACGAAATTATTCATACTATTGCACTCATAAACATTCGTTATTTGTATACTATTGCACGGGCAGCCGTTACCGCGTAATTCACGCTGCATTCAGGGTCGGTGCCTGCAGGAGGAGGGGCAAGGGGAAGTTTCCCCTGAGATTTCCAAACCGTATATTAAATTTTGGGAACTTGAGAAAAACTTCGGACAGTGTTCAACTTGAATAGCTGTATAGCGCTATATTGAACTAAGAAGATAATATCTGAAAATTACCGTTGCTATATTACTCCAGCCTTAAATTCTATACATGTACTCAGAAATGTGCCCGATTGTACCCCTTCTCGTACTCGAGTACGTTTTAATATCAAATTTGTTTCTAAAGTCTGAAATTCAAAAGCAGATAATGTTTAGATGCAACTCATATTTGCAAGGTATAGAACTTGCCGTTACCCTCATCCAGTCATCTGGGATGTAATTTCGACCACAAAAATTGTGTTGGAGACCTCCGATGCGGCTACGCGCTAACTGATGGTTGATCCTCAGTCAGTCAGTCAGTAGCGTGCCAAGAGGGAGCAAAATGAAAACATTTAATAAACATTTTTATCAATTGAAAAAATAACAACTCTCTTTCCGCACTTGATAAATGAAACATAGATATGTAATAATTGAAATTATTCAAGTCAAACGTGTGAAGTTGTTCCACTAAAGGAATCATATCAATAATTATGAAAAACTTGAGCGAGTAAGCTCAGTACTATGAGTAGAATTACCAGATATATTTATTCAACAATATACGCTTCAAAGGTTAAAATAATTGCTGTTGTTTCAACTCCGATCTGTACAGTCCATTTTTGGGCTAATATTTCAAAAACATTGTCTAATAATTGTAGATACTTTTATTACAGGGATTACTCCCTGTGAATATTTTTGTTTTATATAAACTTATAGTAATTTGTTCATAATGATGTGATGTAACACTAAGTGCATATCACAATGGAGTAACATGACTGTAATTCGAATTCTGAAGCAACCTTCAACAGGGAATGGATAATTTTCCAAGATTGCTAAACATTTAATTTCGAAAAGGGTTCGATACAAGTTTGCTTTCTTATGTGTATAACACAAAGACATCATGAATCGATTCGTAAGACACACTCTAGAAACAAAATCTGATAGATTCAACGATTTTATCAATTAATAATGGAACAAGCCATGGGGAGTAAAGATTGAAACAAAACGTTTTATTTTTCAACTCCTGTTACATATATACATTGTGTAACTGCACAAATTAATTTAACACACATATCACATATATATATATAGGTCGATAAAGGTAGTAATAAGTGCTAAAAGTTTGCGGAAAATTCCACGACGTTTCGAGTATAAACTCTTCATCAGGTGGCAAAAATACAACTGACCAACAATCAAATAAAAGTAGAGAAAGCACACAAAGAAAAAAGGCACGAAAAGAACGGTTGTTAAAATTGAAAATGACCTGAACAGATCGGTTAAAAAAATTGAATATATATATATATATATATCATTTATATGTCATATATATATATATATACATTATATATTGGACACTTGTAAAATGAACACAAGATACGCTCATACTGTGAAAACGACCATACAGTGTAAAATATTTTTGCAATGTATTACAGGTAAACATATAAATCACGACTCCTTCAGGAGTAAGCGTATGGTTTTCGCCCTTCGGCTCCCCGGCCAGAGAGTCGAGGGGACTTTGGAAAAAGTAACAGGTAAACGTATAGGTCACGTCAATCTCCGGGGCAAATACATAGGTCAAACTGGTCACAATGACAGAAAGACAAAGTTTAGACCTGCAGCTGACTCCTAAAAAAATGTCTTGTCATATACTCACAATTTATCTAGTTCCCTTTAACTGGTCATAAGTTTACAATCACCGAATAAAGACATCTTGCTCACTTCTCCCCTGGATACTTTTACGTATTAAATCATATCTGCCACGTGTGCAAGTGCTAGTGCGATATGCTTGTAATAGATCATTTTAATTTTGTAACGCCTCTGGCAATAGGCTATAGGTTTGTTTTTCGCTGCTCTCTACAGTTATGTATTGATATCTTTCACCAACGACGCATCCCACGCATAGTATTCTGCTTCTCAGGCACTTTGAAGTGACAGTTAATGCCCCGGGTGAATTCATTAAGTCCGAATATAATGGTAGATTATTTCATATGAGGGATGTCTTCACAATATAATATTTAGCTCTTGAACTCTCGGTGAACTTGCATAAATCGATTTTTTCTTTGCGATTGCTAGGAATTAGCGTGGATTATTTGAAGCCTTTAACGCCAAGACTGCAAATACTATATATACGATATGAGATTACAAAGATAAGCAAGTAACACGCAGGTGCAATGAAACATCTTTTTTAACAAGAAAAATTAACCGCCACAGTTCGAACTCAAAGTGGCATATTGTATAGACAAGAAGTTTCAACCTTCTCGAGTAATGATGTAAAAGAAGCTGATGACAATAACGATGATAAAGCATTTACAATATATTCAGAAGTTCTTCAGAAGTTCTTGTGACTGTAATCTACTTTCAATTTAAAAAACAAACTGTGATGTCGACCACTTTACTAAAGTAGGCCTACAAAATCCAGATGAAACAACATCTTCCAAACTTCACAAATGTAAACCTAATCCACTCCCTATATAATGCTTCATATATTTATTGAGCCACCCAATCTATATTCCATTTAATGCCCCTGTTTCTTCTATCCGAGAGTTATTTCGTCATGTGGGTTACGTAACTTGCTATAGGGAACCAAGTACCTGAGGGTTGACAAATCTATGCATTACACCTCAATATTCCTAACCTACACACCCCACAAATATTAGTTTACAGTACTGCAGAATGCATATTGATGTAAACTACATATTTACAAATACACACGTATTGCACGGTACTTTTTGTGCTCTATGCGCTACAGCCAGTATGTCACTGAGTTTGACCTTGTGACCTCAGTTACAAGCCCATCCAGTCTCACATGAAGGAAAAAGTATCCGTACCCCCTTTTTTGGTTGTATTGTCAATTTTGGAAATGTTCTTGAACACCCCATGATATGAGTCAAAATAAATGTTGGTAAATCGTGTGTCACCTCAAACAGTGACTGATGTTTTGTTTGCACATCGACGATTGGAAGTTGGAATCCCACTCGTCCTTAATTTTGCATTTTTATTAAGATCTTTTTATAATTGGGTGCTGGTAACTTCCAACACGCTTCAAGTTGAACTCGCATATACCAATTCTTTTAATAAGACAACGCTATCATGAGGTAAATGACTTGAAACTTCAGATGAGGTCGACTCATATCGCCCCCTTAG
The DNA here is from genome assembly GCA_009936505.3 of Holothuria glaberrima. Classification (NCBI taxonomy): domain Eukaryota; kingdom Metazoa; phylum Echinodermata; class Holothuroidea; order Aspidochirotida; family Holothuriidae; genus Holothuria; species Holothuria glaberrima. The sequence goes on from WURT03037249.1 coordinate 10,444, forward strand.
TGTCAGAGGCTCAGCTGTGAGACATAAGAAGTTGAGACCCGGTCTCGGACTCGAGTCACGATGTTAAGGACTCGAAATCGTGACTTAGGCTCGGAAAGCAATGACTCAGACTCGGTCTCGCACAGGCCGGACTCGTGACTCGGCCACAAAATTCGGCAAGGCTAGAATTTCGTGTCACTTTTATGCAAGTAATCCGTGGTCACATAGAAGTTAAATCGTTCTCGGCAGCTCCTGTACTCCACACGGTTTCTGCGTCTTTGCTATATGCAATGTCTAATGTAGATGATATTTGTAAATGATCCTACGGTGAAAGCCTTTATCATTATTGGCTGCCCGCAGGCCACATCCTGCCTGCTAGATAATCTTATCCTGCCAGCGAAGATGAAGTAAGCATTTAAGGGCCCGGAAGAGAAATTTATCAGCAATCGCCATCATGATACTATTAGAGACTTTACATAGACTGCTGAATCACTTTTGCCAACGAAAATGAAGGTAAATATAGCTAAAGCGTCTTTAAAATACCATTTTAGGGAGCACTTTGAGTACATCGTTACTCGTTACTGTTTGTCTCACTATTACAATCCAGTAGGACAGCTTGATGCCATTTTGTTCTTAAGCCCCGTAAAAGGCCTACCACCAGGCATCCTACCAAACCACAAGCCCACAGAATTGGCAGGCGGTTATCTGTTTTAGACACCCTAAATCCGAGGATGAGGAGCAGTGGCGCATGCACGGGGGACATGGGAGGCGCGTGCCCCCAATCGAAAAATTCTGAAATTTTAAGATTATCCCAAAAGGCGTTTAAGCTATAGACTTCTGTAGGGGAAGGGTGAGGTGTGTCTTCGACTGAGTGATGCATCTACTGTAATCATTTTCTACCACAAATTTTTCTCAAACTATCAGAATTTTCGCAAATCCTTTGCAAACTATCAAATTTTTCGCGCGCCGCACGCTTCAAACCTGACCACAATGTTGCTATATCTTCCTATAGCAATTACCAGAGAAGCATGGCGGCAAAAGTCCAAAGCTGTTTACGAATTACCAGGTAAAATACTGGATTTTAGTATCATGTATGTTTGTTCGGCAATTGAAAATGTCTCGATGCAGATTCTGAATGCAGGTTTTGTTAAGGAAATCTTATTTAACGAAAATTTTTGCGCGCTTCCGCGCATGCATAATGGTTTGCCTTCCATCGCGTGACCATTATGGAGGTAATAATACGAAGTACCGGTACCATTCTGATCACAACAATTAAAAAAAAAAACAGATCAATCTCCAAATATCTGTAGGGGCCTTGCATCAACATGGCATTTTTCAATCTAATTTGTAGCATGATGTGGAAGGTAGGAACTTGAAAGTACGTATTTGCCGTAAAACATTTTTCAGAAAATTTTACCGAGCGTTTTGCGTGCAGCTTTATCGGTATAGATGGTGCACGTTAACTAACGACAAAAAAAAAAATTCTGAAACGCGCTTGTTAGCCCACCCCTTTTGCTATATCTATCAGGGAGGTCTAATATCACCTTCCTACACCTCTTACCATCGCCCACTCCTTATTGCTGGAAGCTGTTCGTCTGGATTTTCGTTCAAAATTAGTAAAAATATGGTAGTTGTAAAGTGCTCGGCATCATAATCTATATTATCATTTGGATGTCAGGTAATAAGAATTCAGTGGCGTATTTGATGCCGGTTTTTTTAGTGCCTAAAATACTTAAATTTTTCAACAGAAAGTCTTACTTCAAAGGTAGCATATGTGGCACCAGATTCAGTAAAAGGACACCTAAATTTTCAAAGGGAAGGGGGACCCTCCCCTTAGACCCACAGGCCAGCGGTCACACAACATACTGCATCGCAACGCCTGTTAGAAAAATGCTAGCTACGTCACTGTAATCACTATGTCATTTCCCAATTTTATTTAATTGATCTATAGCTTCCGGGAGGCACTATACAGGTATCTACCAGCCTTAAATTCCCTTTTATTTTGCAAAATGAAGCAAAGGATAATCTTGGCAATAGTCAAAGAATGTTTCTGTGGACTCCAGGCACGCATTTTGGTGAAAAAAACTATCCTCGAATAGAAGGCAGGAAATTATTTAAAGGGGGGGGGGGCTTCAGGTGGTTTGTTGACAACGTATTCTTCGCTTAGACCATATAGACAGCATAGTCTTTTGTTTCACCTAACCAAAAATTAAAATTCACTAAACTATGGACATTTCTGAGTCATCTTTCATCAGCTCCAAAAATATCCCAAAGATTACACCATCTTGCATCTAATCAACATTAAATTAACAAAAATTTCTCAAAGGGGATGGTACACCCCTCCCACAGAAAGGCACCTTTATGTAGTGACAAAGGAAGGATCCCTATTGCTGTACACAAACTCAGGGCACATAAAAAGGGGTGCAATTTACGCAAACATGGGAGTTTAACTGAGGTAGCATTACGTCATCATCGGTGGTGACCCCTATCACCAAAGTCTGGCGGCTCCACTGATGAGGGGACAGAATGGGTATGTGGCGTGGGCTAACAAATTTCGAGAAGGCCTGTACATTCAACTTACAAGACTCATGCAGCAGGAGATAGTCTTCAGTACAACCCCACAATTTTCGGCTTGCTTAAAGCACATATGGAGTTTCATTGTATTTTTGCATAGTTTCGTTTCATATGGTAAGTAGCACAATCCCCTCTCATCAATAAACATACAGGTAGCCTGTTAAGTTTTGATCTTCAGTGGCATAGTATTCTGTAACATTTATCTTCCGGTACGCGTTTTGAGACGTTTGTTCCAATTCAGGCATATTATCCACGAAAGGCCTTGCTCGGCGGCCTCGACAGCTGATCTACTTTTGCTCTCAATAAAAAAATTCTTCATATATTATTTTTTTGTCGGAAACCACAATATTAGATCTAAACTCGATACATCAAGCATGTTTATAGTGCTAAAAATGCTTAACCATAGAATGGTATTGTTTACAATATCTCTTAAAATTTCCTTAGGCCATTTCACTTCATTCAAAATGCCATTTTGCATAGAGGAAGGATATATTATAAAAAAGTGTTTGAAAAATCTTCAACATTCATTATTTTTGTATAATGAGTACGTTGGTTCATTTATTACAACATCCACATCACGAATTGAGCACATCACCTCAGCAACGTGGTATACATTACGCCCCCTCTCCCAAATGATATTTTCTAGGGTTTGAACTTGTGGGTCAACACATTTCGCGGGAAATTCCCTTAAATCAGTGGCGCGCTACGGTTGTAGTGCGCGTTTGACACTACATATCATTGCCCATTTGGCAACTGCAAGTAGGAGTAGAAAAGATTCATGCAAAATTATATACCAGCAAGTCCTATACTTTCTGCTCAGATGCATAAAACTATCTCTGTTTTAATTAAACCATTTTGTCTTTCGTGATTTAAGTAAGAAGTCGCCTTCCTTTTTTGCATCGACTTAATCAGTCAACCTATTTTGTTGAATGCTTCCAGTTCAATACAAACCTTATGTACAATGACGTCATTGTCTCGTTAATACAATTTGCGAGACCTTACACTGGAAGGTAGTTTCTAATTGTGTCAATTACGAATTTTCACAAGCTATATCCAGGTCACTTTTACAAGCCTAAATAACTTGAACTGATAATCAAAGAACGCCAGGTCATTTTTGATAAATTCAAAAAGTCATCCGAGTATATGTTTCCTCACTTTTAGCTCATTGAAAAAAATCGGAGATGAGAGCCAAGTAAATGTAACAAAAGTAATAAGTACCAAGAATGTTTGTCAATACTGACATGGGCGTAGGAAGCTGTTCGGGACTGGGGGAGGGGGCTGAACCTTGATTCGGACCGCCGTCCTGGGGAGGGGTCTAAAGGGAGAAGTTGTAGGATATTTGTGGGTCCTTAGGTGCAATTTAATGCATCATTTTGGACAAATTTTAAGGTAAATTACTGCAAATTTTTGACATTTCTTACAGAAGAGATAAGTAAGGGTTACCGGTACCTTTGGGAAATTTTTGGATATTTGAGAGTCCTTAGATGCAATTTGGTGTATCGTTTTGGACAAATGCTAAGGTAAATTACTGCAAATTTTTGACATTTCTTACAGAAGAGACAAATAAGGGTTCCCTTTGAAAATTGTTTTGATATTTGAGGGTCCTTTGATGCAATTTGGTGCATCATTTTGGACAAGTGTTAAGGTAAATTACTGCAAATATATGACATTTCTTAAAAAAGAGGCAAATAAGGGGTTTTTGTCCTTGGAAAGTGGGGGGCTGAAGCATACTTCTGCCCCACAAATTTCGATGGGGCTGTCGCCCCCAGCCCCCTCCCCGCTTCCTACGCCCTTGAAGACTGGTATGAATTTGTCAAACCTATCTCTGAGCAAACACACTTTGAAGATGTGGCCCCTGGACAGCCGGATGGCAGTGTCACCACAAGGAACTGGGAAAATGAAACCCATTATTTTTATGCCAGGCAGTGATTTCACAAGCTACAAATAAGTAGATAGG
>WURT03037260.1:0-14953 GCA_009936505.3 Holothuria glaberrima
ACAAGCTGTTTCTATTTATGAACGAGGTCCTTCGTCGGGACTAATTTAGAATGTGTGCAGGAAAGCGGTAAAAAATCGTGGGCAGACTTAACATTAGCTGCCTGTACAGTGATAGTACCGATAGTAAAAACGGACCGAATCAGTGTGGAACTTCCAGTTTTAACGTTCAGTCATGTAGGTGGGCCCGCCTGTGGTGTAACGCCAAAATTGTAGAGCGCAGGCGCTCTAAAATAAATAGAAAACAAAAATGATCTTTGACCTCCATTTACTCAGTGCGCTAACAAGGTCCCATAATATTTTCACTTAAGTAAACTTAAAGTGTATCTTAATTCTGAAATTGTTAAAGTCTGAAATTTCAAAATATATTTCACAAAGCGTGAAAAATGAATCCAAATGGTCTAACTCCCATCTTTACATGATACATTTGAGCTGAGGTACAAATTTTACTCACTCAATTTAAAACAGTATAGATTGTGAAAACAATTTAATGTCAACTAGGAAACAAGAGCAGGTAATGTGAGGTCTATAAGAAGGACATCACAAATTGCAATGGCATGTTTCAAATTAAGGGAATAAATTTCAATATTTTATATCTCAGCATGGGAGCAAACCATGACATGGCAGTTCGATGAATAAGATTACTTTTCCAACCTAAAATATATTTCTTGTAATACTTAGACTGAAGGTACACTTTAAGGGTTATAAGTTCTTTAGAGTGACTCAGTTGTTTAATTAATGGGACCTTGTTGGTGCACCAAATGATGAGGTCTTGAAAACTGAATTAGGGTGTTTTTCGTCAAGGTTCAGATCAGCGTAATATGGAGCCCCAATGATATCCCAATAAAATTTGACTTTTGCCATTTACCAACTAGTATTATTTTCAAAACATGTTCTTCTTTCATTGGGATATATTTGGAACACACATTTACATTTGTGTTAAATATGCTAATCGTGTCAATGATTTACTTCACATTAAATTTCACTATTTTCTTATGACAGCACTAAAAGCGCAGTGAACCTAAATATTCAAATAACCTAACCTAAATATATTGATCTGATGAGGTTTTACTGTAGACTACTTCATCATCAAAGTTGATCTGAGGGCCCATGGTACACATTAACAGGCACCACTTGGTACGCGTTTACAGGTACAGACAGTAAAATTGAAAGATACAGGCATTACTGTCTCGTTGAGGGTGATGCGGTCATTCACTCGTAGTTCAGAAGCGTGTGTATGTATGAGATATGGCGTCCCCCCCCCCCAAACAGAGAGTTGCTTGCAACTCTCTGACCAAACATGTTTAGTAATATTCCCAGAGTTCCAAATACAATTGATAACTGCACTTTGATCGACATTCATTCAAACAATACAGTTTCACTCTGGTTGGTCAACAATGAATTGTACAGTCAGCTGTTTTCACAATTAATCCCATACGTTGTGTTTGACAATATTGCCTCAAGCAACTTAAACTCAGTGCAAGCTGCTGTGGCTGTCAAAGAGGTGAAGTAAGACAGGATTTTCGGTTTAAATTGGAGTAGGTAGAAGTTAAATTTGGGAGAATTGTTACTGTCTGGGGAAAGATTAGAGTGCCTTTAAGTACTGGAATGCATTAACTTTAATATCTGCATCTGCCATTTCTGGGCTGATTTTGCTACTGTTGATCTTGTGGCATAAATTCTAAATGTTGTGCACTAAAATATTGAGGTGACACGATCTCGTGTGTCAATACCTCAATATTTAACAGTGTGTCACGATATTGAAATCCTGTAATTTTATCTGTGATAAGGTTTCGGATGTCAATATGTTTACATGTTTCAATGAAGATATTGCAATATTCAAATCCTGTAAATTAATATCTAAATATTAAGCGCTAAAATATTGCAGTGTCTTCATCATCAAGAAAAATGACTTGCGACTTGAACATATTGGCATTGAATGACAATGCTGGTGGCTGAACGTCGCATGGTTTTCCCAAAAATTATCTAAGAACGTACTTTTTTTTCTTTTATGCATGGGAGACTACGGTAATTGTGCTGCGAGTAGAACCGCTCATGAAAAGACAGAGGACGCGAAAATGTTGTCCTAATTTTCAATCAACTTTTTCAAAGAGCCAAAGGGCGAAACCAAACGTTACTCCCAAAGGAGTTCTACTCCCCAAAGGAGCTACGTACCCCGAAGGGACTCAAGACTTTACATGACCAGCCTCCGACTTTCAGACCTCTACATCGTGGGTCTGTCATGCGTGGGACCGTTCTGGGTTGGCTGAAAAGAACCGATAATATATATGATCTTGACTAAAAGCCTAAGAACGCAAGTTCCTAACATTTCACAATCAAGATTACTACGCAAAAGGCAAATTTTTAAAGAAATTTTGTAGACTAAGTTTGCAGAATGATTTCTATAATTTCGTCATATAATACCCAATAATAAAAATTCGTATGTCACATGGCTAAAAACTAGGTCTGACAGGTCAAGAGTCCCTCAAAAATAAAATTAATATGTTAGATGCAATTGACTGTCATCTGGCCATTAAAATTATTTACGAACTTTGTAGCACACCCTAATGTGGAATAATGTTTGTTAACCTCGTTTTTTCTCCGTTTTATGGAAAGTAGTTTTAGAGCTCTGTGGAATATCTTAGTATCTTGTCATGCTCTACCTTATATTAAATGTTTTACTCTATCAAATGCCTGTTCTACCCTTATATAGCGTTTACCCTCGCTCCCAAAGAAGAGCTAAATCGCCCCATCATGGAAGAACCACCCTTTTTGTGTGCCCTTACCTAAGTTCCATCAGACATGCACCTACACGTACTCACAAGGACGCCTCCCGCGAAAAGAGGAATCATAGCATACTCAAAGATGATTGTTTTTAAATTTTCCAAAATCTTATCCATAATATAATTCAAGAAAATAATTTCACTTCTCATAAAAAACAGGCATATTTGTCATTTTTTCTCCGGTACCACTTTGAGAAATACATCTGTTTGTGGGTGACCTTTTCCATATATTTAGAGAATACTTATTAACACATGTAAAAGTTTGACACGAGTGCAGGGTTCCCATAGAATGCAAATAGTTGAGTGGCTTAATGTTTTGGGGGAAGTCCTACTTATTTTTGAATGATTCCATTTCAATAATAAGTTTCTCTCTAATCAACGAAATGTTAGCTATTTACATTTGGTGCAATGCTTGTTCAGAAAAGGTTTTGGATGATTTTCTTCAGTGTGGACATGATATATGTCATAAATCTTCCAACAAAAAGTGTCACCCTGCGATTTCTTTAGATTAAGGTTCATTTTAAGGCGTGCCATATGATTTCCAAATTAGACTGCATGTAGGAACTGAAATCTGGTTCGTATGCTTTTTTATTTTTCATTTTTTGAAAAGGATGACTTGTGATTCAATCTGACTTGAAGGAAAATCACTTGCGACTTGACTTGAATTTAAAATGACTTGAGACCTGATTTGACTCAAAGATAAATGAATTGGGACTTGACTTGAGGAAAAATGACTTGATTACAACTCTGATGGTCGTCTATCAAGTTATGTGTGACCTGATATAGCCACATAAAAGTTAATATGCATATATCTGGCAGTTCATGTATAGCTTGATGTGGATATGTAAAATTTATATATATATATATATATGTGTGTGTGTGTGTGTATTTATATATATCTGGCATGGACATCTATCAAGTAACTCTCACTCAATATGGTCATATAAAACGTATTGTTGGCCAGATAAGATTCATAAGAAACTAGATACAGATTTTGAGTAAGGAGAAGTTAGCATGTAGCTTTGAACATTAAGTTTTAGTTGGATTTCAAAGGACATTTGCGGTCAATGGAAGTAAAATTGTGAACAATGATTAACAAGATATTTCAAGAACGGTAACTTTCAGGAAAATCTTACCTAGCATAAAGTCCTATGTTGAATTAAAAATCACTATTTCTTTGGTGGGGTAAAAGGTCATTTAAAGTGACACTGGAAGTAAGATTGTGAGAGTGGCGTTAACATAATAGGTGTATATCCTACACATTGAATTCAAAAGTTACATCATTTTGGTGGAAGTCAACGGTCACGCGGGGTCAACAGAGGTCAAATTGCTTAGAAAGCTCATAAAACATATAACTAAAAAAGGATAACTTTAATATGGTCTCATACTTTGCAAGTCGATGCGTAAATGCTTTACATTAAGATAAGGATTCTTACAGTTTTGGTGGATGTCAAATGTCTTTTGACGTTACCAGACGGTAAACTTTAAAGTCTTGAAAGTATACTCTCATGTACTATTTATAGGATATGTCAAGGTCTGTATTTCTGTTGTCTGTAACTTCCTGCCGACTCCCAGCAACGCCCGGCTACGCCCAGCACCGCCCGGTACCGTGCAGACTAAAATAACTAGACGTATTTATTTCTTTCGGCACTCACACAGTGTTATAAAGTATAATATCAATGTAAGGTTTTTATATTTTCATTCACAGTATATGTTTTACAGGGGACGTTTCAACACTGTACATAACAACATTAAGAAGACAAATGTGGCAACAGAGGCTAGGAAACCCTGTTCCGAAGGATATTCAGACCCCTTAGACTACTTGGTGTGGAAACAGAGAACATGAATGCAACATAGTGAAGGTGTTACAGATGTCATATATGTATTTGTTTTTAGTTTCTGACAAATATCCTCCTAAGAGTATGGTTTTGAGTACCACTGGAGATTGCGCGACCCATTGCAATAGACATGAACTGTTGTTCATTGTAAAATTATATTAGTAAAACACAAAAATAAGCTATACGTTCGTTTTGACTAGTCTCGTCAAAATGGTGCAATTTATAAAACGATATGGATATCTTTTAGGAATGGCATGTTTCTTTTCTTTAAGTGGATTATGCTACCTTTACCACTTTTCTAGACATAGAATTACAATTGAGCTTTCAAAAATGCAAAGTGAGCGAGGACTATCCCCATTATATAATTACCTGCAGGATGGGATAAAGATGGAAGTACCATTCAGCAGTGAAACAAATTCAAAACGAAGGAGAATACTTCCTATAGTTCTCTTCAACGTTCAACCAAAAAGTGGAAGCAGAACTTTGTACGAACTCGTGCATAAACTTGGAAATTCTTCTAGGAAAAATATTACAATAAAGAACACAATGGGTGGTTATTCGCAAAAGTTTTTCGAAAAGGTGAGCGAGATTAAAGAGTTGGTTCATTCAAAAGAAATGGGATTTTTGTACTCCCACATGAGGTACCAAGGGTTTAGAAATGACAAGAATCCACCTAAATACATCAGTATTGTGAGAGAGCCCATTGACAGGCTAGCTTCCTTATATTACTTTGTGCGTTACGGAGATAATATCGAAGAGGATGGAGATGGAGCTGGAAGAGAATTTAGGGAACGGATGAAAAAAATAAATTTTAAGGAAGAGTCGTTTGACGAGTGTGTCTTGAATGGTGGATCATCTTGCCGTGACCCAGGTGCGATTGTAAGACACTTTTGTGGATACGACAAAAAGATTTGCCGCAAGACCTCTACATCAAAAGCTTACAACAAAGCAGTTTACAATATTGACAAACACTACGCGGTTGTCGGAATAATGGAAGATTACTTAGCGACTCTAAAAATTCTTGAAAAATTGATACCAGAAATCTTTGAAGGTGTTGTGAATTTATATATGGAAGAAAAACGGGCAATAGTGAGTAAAATGAAGACAAAAAATAAAACGTCAATATCTATGAGAGCACGGAATATGTTGAAGAAAGAGATGTCAACAGATTACAAGCTTTACAACTACATTAAGAATGCCTTCAAGTTAAAGAAAAGAAGGATAGGAATTGATTAGCTTAGTCTGTTGCTCCTCGACGAAATTTATTTACATGGTAGCATGCCTTCCCATAAGTGTTTTTGAAGAAAACTTTTGTTTATGAACTTATTTTTAATGTAATTTGCAATGGCAAAACCCAATTAGCTTATTGCGGCATTATTTCTTATTTATACTCCCGTCGACCACTCCCACTCTAACATTTACTTACTAGACCATTATTCGGTAATAACAGGTTCGAAACTAATACGACCGGTGAAAGAAACGTAAGTCTGTATTTGTCAAATTACTCCGGCCCGCAAAAAGCATGGTGCCGGCATTGTGTCGCCGATCTATAGTTTGATTGTCTTTCAGATCATTAGTCAGGCAGCTTAGCTGATCAAATGTGCACTTTCCCTTAAAAGCATGGAACTTGGCACATGGCTAAAATACCACAATGAAAACATTTTTAGTCCAGGGGCCACCGGAAATTGCACCCGGTGTGGCGCCATCTTTAATTTCAAAATGGCCGCCCTTGTAATTCTGTTTGTTGAATATCTCGTTCCTAAAAAATATTTTTGAGGCATCGACTCTTAAAAGTTGGTCATATTTCATGAAAAAAAATTTCCAAAATGAATTATTGAGACTTTTGGTGAGATTCAGGTTAAGCAAGATGGCGGAAAAAAAAATGGCCGCCAAACTGAATGAAATATTTCAAAAAATTGTGCAAAAACATCCTTAGTACAAGAGTACTTGCTATCCAATATGGCGGAAGAGCACCGAAGAAATAAATCAATACAGTAAAAATTCCCCACAAAAATAAGACAATAATTAAAAAATACAAAAAATCCTAGAAGATAATCCTCAAAAATATGTTTCGATTGAAAACCTCAAATATCTTTATATCAGATTGTAAATAAAATTCAAACCATGATTTTTGATATTTTATGCAGGACCTCATACTAACCAAGATGGCGGAAACAGCAAAATGGTCGCCAATAAAACGATAACAATATATGAAAACAATGTGAGAAATAATCACTAATATACTTTTGACACAGTTACCCTTAATATCTGGCTAGATTTTATGACAAATAGTCCAAAATCATTTTTCGAAATGTTTCTTTTGGAGTTAAGTCAACCAAGATGGAGGAAAAATGCAAAATGGCCCCCAATGCAATGATGTTGTCAATATATCATAATAATAAGAAGAGAGGTAAATGGTTAGTCCAGTCGAGGTGTTTTTTTTTTGTTCAAGCCATTTTTGCACTTTAAAATATTTAAAAGTTTTTCACATCTATATGGAAGATATGTTATTCTTGATATCGAGCCCATTGACAAATGTTTGACGTTGGCTTGTAGCTACGGGCCAAATAATGACGATCCGTACTTCTTTTCTGAAATAAACAGATAACTTCATGATTTCAGAAGCGATACTATTAGTCTAGGGGATGACTTTAATTTTGGTTTTAACACTGAGATTGACAAAATAGGCGGCAATCTTCGTACAAACTTTAAAGCACGTGATAAATGTTTGTATTTAATAGAAAACCACAGGCTTCTTGACATCTGCGTTCTAGGAATCCGTTGTGTAAAAACTTCACATGGAGCTCAAACGTAACTCCTGGAATTCATTACGGCCTTGATTTCTTTCTTGTACCCTATCGTCTCTCACATGATGTGAGTAAATCATTCCATTCTTTTGTATGTTTAAATTTTAACTTGCATTCCGATGTTCGAGGTCCTGGCTTCTGGAAAATGAATAATTCACTTCTATCGGATACAGAGTATTTAGTGTTAATCAATAACCTAATAACAGAAAGAATCACTAGATATGAGAAAGTGAAGGGAAGTGATAAAGTAGAACCACTTGGCAACGCTTCATATTAATGAGTTTATACGTCAGACTTTAGTATTCATATAATGATGTCATAGAGCTTAGAGACAGCGCAACGTAAAAGGAACTTCACTGATAGAGTGACAATTGCTTATGGACTTAGCATATGTGCCGTTGTAGACGGTATCAATCTGGGATTGGCAGGACGCATATGGTGCATGATAAGTGTCAAGTTGCTGTAATTATGGAGGGAATTCTCGAACTCTTCCAGGTAGGACATTCGTACCGTTAAAGTATCTTGGAACTAGCGGTGCAATATAATTGCAGTGTAAAACATGCCAGTCTTGCTAATATTATTGAAGGGACATGATTGGTTTTACCTTGTATTTGAAGGGAGGTATGATGACAACAGTATAGTTACAATCTTTATTGTCAGATGTGCTGATTCCATTAGTAGAGAGGACACCGACACCACAAGTTGGTTAAAACAAGAGTAAACTAAACCCTGACAAACTTCATTCATACTACTTGCTACTGAAAACAAACATCACTACGTCAAGCTATCATTGACTCCCCTATTCTAAACTGATATAGGGCAGGGCTTGATTTTCTTTCTGCAAAAGTCTGGATTATTCAGGTACAGATGAGACCCAGTTAATATTTTTTTTATTTTTTTTTATTTATTTATTTATTAATTTTTTTTTTGAGTGATGAAAAAGCCTTTGCAAACAATGAGCCTAATTTGATTTGGGTGGGCTGTAACGCCTTACCGAAAAAACGGTAACCAAAATATTTCAACATGTGTTAATGTACATATTACGTATATAGACATGCGTACGCTTATTAAATCGCAATGATCGCATGCCATTTACATTCAATCACTTGCCGCAGTGTCATTACCTTTCCAGTTTTCTTATAACTTTTGGGGAAGTCCTTACAATAATAATGCTAATTAGGGGCGTAGCCAGAATTTATCTTACAGGGGGCCATGCAGTATGTTGTGTGATTGCCAGCCTGGGGGAAGGGTTTATGGAGGGGTTTTACGGTGTCCTTACATGTAATTTGATGCCGCATACGCTACCTTTGAAGTAACGTAAAATTTGTGTTAAAAAATTTACTTTTTTTAGGTACTAAAAAAACGGCTTCAGTGAAGGGGGGGGGGCATGGCCCAATGCCCATGTCCTAAATACTCCACTGTAATATTAGTTAAACCATTGAAAAAAAAACAGTGGTGAATTACCTACTATTTAGGTACTCGTGCAATTCAGATCAGAAATTATTATATTTTTATTACCAAGGAAGTTTTTTAAACTATAGATTTCTTTTAGCTATATCATTGCAATTTATTTTCTTTCAGTATGTGCCAGAAAAATTCTCAGCATATTGGCTGAATTTTTCACAGAAAATTTTGGTTGGGAACTGCAGCCCCCAGCCCTACCTCATACGCCTATGTTGCCAACAGCGTTACATCTCATGTAATGTGCCCATGGGCGTCCGCAGAAAATAATTCAGAGGGGGAAGCAAAACTCCTAATTGATCAAATCAGGGCATTTTTTTACCCTCAGAAAAGAGCTTAATTGCTAAATGTTGGCGCCTTTTACAGGGGTGTAGCCAAGGGCGGCTCGCCATAGGGGCACGGAGGTACACTTGCCCCCCCCCCCAAAGTTTGCAAAGCATGGTCTTCAAAATCTTCCAAAAAATAAAAAAACATGTTATTCGAGATGGTTTAAATAAAAAGTATTTCTAAATTTAGGCGAAATCATCCCTCTCTCAAAAATATAACATATTATTTATGAAGTTGTGTATATTACTATTGCGAAATTCTCCATAATTTTCAAGTACGTATTTCTTCATTATTTCAAGTTTCGACCTAAGTTTACGTTGTTTAAATAAAACAATCCAGAAAACCAATACCTTTGGGCTTCTCGGCAAAGCTGAAACACATTGTGACACAATGAAAAAAGAAACAAAATATTTAAGTGGAGCTCTTTTTATACAAATAGATCATCCGCTTTGCCTGTTTCCCCTGCCTTTTGCTCCACCCTTATGGAGTAGCGGTTGGCTGATAGCCAGATATGGTTGTATTTATTTTTAAAGATAGCTCTTGACTAACTGCCTGAGATGGCTTTTGAAGAGCTTTTGAAGACTATATGTGCAACTCTGTAATATATAATAGTAACCATACGCCTGCTGTACTATTCGTGGCGGCAGAACGGGGGCTGGGGACTGAGGGCTCAGCCCCAATGAAAAAAGTGAGAAGGCTAAAGGTTGTTTAGCCCCCCCCCCAATATTTGCCAAGTGCAGACATGAGATCCATAATTCAACGCTGGGTACATGCAGCTTAAAACACTCGGGAAGTGCCGTTTCCGGCCATCTGGAGGGTTTGTAAAGCCAAAAATTTTCTTGTACGCTCCGCACCAAACGATGGTGCCGCTCCGCTTAGATAGTCTTCCTGGCGCTCAGCACCCCCAGTATTTTTTCCCTTCCGCTGCGCCTGAGGAGCAGATCCTTGATATTGCCGGGTGGGGATGGGGATCGTCCAAACCTTCCTGCATACGGACTTGATTTTTGCCCACCCCCAAACAAAATTTCTTACAGCCTCCCCTGGATGTAGCCAAGAATTTGCCAGGAGGAACCTGTAGACAAACTCTATAGCGTAGCGTCACCACAGTTTGGTGCATAGCGCCAAGAAAATGTTGGCCGAAATGCCTCCCAGATTGCTGAAAATGGCACTTTCCAGACCTTGTGAGTTGCATCTAATCATTTTCTATTCTTAAAACACATGCTCTGGAATTTTTTATGTACCGTTATCGTATGTTATATATATATATATATATGTGTGTGTGTGTGTGTGTGTGGCTGTGATCAGTGTGTGGTTGCAGTGGGTTCTAATCCTTTTGACCTTGTCATGGTGTGGCCCACTTAGGTGGGCACAACTAGGCAAGATGGGAAGCAATGAGACAATTCGGTTCACCAATTAAAAATAATTTGTAAGTACTACTAAGAACACTGAAACATAGTAAGGAATAGAAATTAAAGAAATGTATTGTTCTATCACTCATTTTGGAATAATGTGAGACAATACAGATATTAAGAAGCACATGCTTCCCATATGCGCCACAGGCCTGTTACCAGTACTGTGTGATTCGAGACCGGTCTAGGACTGCCTCGAGTCACGATTTTAAGGACTCGGCTCGTGACTCGGACTCGGAAAGTCATCCCAAGGACTCGGACTCGGACTCGGACTCGTACAGTTCAGACTCGTGACTCAAAATTCCTGAGACTGAAGGCTCGAGACCGGCAAAAACTTACTGCACTTTTATGCAATGAATTCGTTGTCACACACCACTTTTTCTTAATTTGATTAATCAAATTATTAATTTGTTAAAACAAATTATTAATTGGTTTAATCAAATCGTTAAATTGACTCAACAAATTAAGTAATTTGAGTACAAAAATTAAGTAATTTGAGTACACAAATTAAGTAATTTGATTAGGCAAACTTGTTTCATCAAATTGTTAATTTGATTAAAAAATTAACTAATTTGATTAATCAAATAACTATTTCGATAAATCAAATTCACCAGTTTAATTAATCAAGTTATTAATTTCATTTAACAAATTAAGTAATTCGTTTAATCAAAGTAGTAATTTAATTAATCAAATTAGATAATTTGTTTAATAAAATTAATAGATCGATAATTTGCTCGCTCTCGGATACTCCATTGACTAGGTACATCGACTATATAGGTCTTAAGGTCTCCTGCTGGGGAACCGTAAGAGGTTTTCCGTGCAAGAACCACCCTTTACCTTTTGCTCAAGACGCTGATGATGGTTGCGTCAGTCACGGCCAGATTCAGGAGTTGCCTACAAGCACTCTCCGTCAGGCAGGGCCACGTTAGGTTAAAGAATCATGTGGTCCGCTTAATCTCAGGTTCCTCGTCAAGTACATGTCCTAACGTTCCTGCCGTGCCAGATCTCCATCCCGGAGATTAGCTGGTCTTCCTCCATTCCACGGGACAGAAAGTCGTCCTCTCTTAGAGCCCTGAGTGGTACCTGCATCGGAAGTAGGGGGGTGCATATCCGACAGACCCTTCGCCCTTCCCAGGAGGACTCCCTCGTCGGACTCTCGGCATACCATTTCACCCTGTCTGACCGAAAAACAAGGCGTATTCATACGAACTGGTCGTCCGAGCTCACAAGGTCAGTGGGCCTGCTGAAGCGAAGGCCGTATAAAAAACGCTTTTCGCCTTCCGCTCCTGCTACCTCACGGATATTCTGGCCGCTGAAGTGACTTTTGGTCGTGATGCCCTAGCCTGCCCCTCACTACCTTCCTAGCTAGACTTTCTCTTGACCTCATAAGTCATTCAACAATATCAGCATAGTGAGTTTTATTTCGCTATTATGAAAGTATCAAAATCAATGCAAAACGCAGTTGTTTTGACACTGCCATATAAAAATCTGTACTTCATATTTAATTTTCAAGGGACATAGTGATACTCTGTCAATAACACATCAACATAACCATGTGTGCTAAATATGGGGCATCAATTGAAAAAGTTGACCGGTATATTCGTTTTTTCGTTAACTGTTGCCTTATACACAGGGTTATAAATGAAAATTTGTTGTTTTTCTTATTTTGATGTGAAACTATTCTGATAATCCCCCACCTCTTTTTTTTTTTGCTGTCTGTTTTTAAAATGTTGGTGTACGATAGACTGTTTCTGCTAAACTTGTGTTTGCCTTTCCCCGTTGCCATGTTATTCCACTACATTTGCAGGGTTCAATGGAACTGCAATAGGCCGGCCATTTGTTAAACATGGCCAGAGCCAAACAGAGCCAAACAGAGCCAAACAGAGCCAAACAGCCAAACAGCCAAACAGAGCCAAACAGAGCCAAACAGAGCCAAACAGAGCCAAAGGTAATGTACTGTATTTTAGAAACCGTGTAGGAAACCCATATGTAACCCAAAATATACAATTTTTGTTACACAGCTTACTTGGTCAATGTATAAATATGATCATGTACAAAGTACCCCCTCCCCCAACACACAACGCACAGATTTTATCGACAATCTAATAGGAACTGTAGACACTACACAATGATGTAGTCAATGTACAGTGTTTTCGTATTACATACTTAACCAATGAAAGAACAGACACTGTTGTTCCAACACCTTTTGCTGCCACAGTTATTGAGTGAAAAGTTAAGATATGCGGGAGATGGGTTTGCTACATGGCTTCTTACATTCATTACCTTTGGCTCTGTTTGACTCTGTTTGGCCCTGTTTGGCCCTGTTTGGCTCTGTTTGGCTCTGTCCATGTTTTACAAATGTCCCCTATGGCATTTGTAAAACATGGTCAGAGCCAAACTTGGCTCTGTTTGGTTCTGTTTGGCTCTGTTTGGCTCTGTCCATGTTTTACAAGGGGACATTTGTGAACATGGACAGAGCCAAACAGGGCCAAACAGGACTAAACAGAGCCAAACAGAGCCAAACAGAGCCAAAGGTAATGAATGTAAGAAATCGTGTAGGAAACCCATCTGCTGCAAATCCAAACTTTTCACTCAATAACTGTGGTAGCAATAGGTGCTGGAACAACAATTTCTGTTCTTTCATTGGTTAAGTATATAATATGGAAACACTGTACATTGACTACATCATTGTGTAGTGTCTACAGTTCCTTTGAGATTGTCGATAAAATCTGTGCGTTGTGCGTTGGGGATGGGGGTACTTTGTGCATCATATTTACACATTGACCAAGCAAGCTGTGTAACAAAAATTGTATATTTTGGGTTATATATGGGTTTCTTCCTACACGGTTTCTCACATACAGTACATTACCTTTGGCTCTGTTTGGCTCTGTTTGGCTCTGTTTGGCTCTGATTGGCTCTGTTTGGCTCTGTTTGGCTCTGTCCATGTTTTACAAATGCCCCAATCGGCCTACATAAATACCATGAACAGGTCGATAACTGAACATGCACTGTATAAACACTGTGCTTAGCGACTACGTGCACTCTACGAACAAATGAGAACCTACGAAAATCTATGACCCTAGCTGATACTAAAGACAATACAACTTTTCCTAATGAATGTTTATCCGCAACTTGCCTGAGAAGTGAAGACCCGAAAAGTGTCATTTCCGGGGATCTAGGGTATTTTTACACAAAAAATTCTTGGTAAGCTCATAGGTGCCGGCACGGGAGGCATGGGACGCGTGCCCCCCAATCGAAAAATGAAAATTTTAGAATGATCTCCAAAGGAGTTTAAGCTAAAGATATCTGTAGGGGGTAGGGTGAGGTGTGTTTCGACCGAGTGATGTATCTATGGTAATCATTTTCTATCACAAATTTTCTCAAACTATCAGGATTTTCGCAAATTCTTCGCAGACTATCAAAATTTTCACGCACTCCGCACGCTTCAAACCTTACCACAATGTTGTTCTCATTATCAATATCTTCGGATAGCAACTCCCAGAGAAGCACAGCAGCAAAAGTCAAAAGCTGTTTACGGGGGGCATTAGGCAATGGATCCCCCTCACTGATGCCGGTTTTTAGTACCTAAAATAAGTAAAATACTTTTACAGAAAATTTTACTTAAAAGGTAGCATATTTGGCACCAGATTGCATGGAAGAACACCCAATTTTTCAAAAAAATTTCACCCTCTCCCCTTAAACTCCTCCACAGGCCGGCAATCACACAACATGTTGCATGCCAACCGGTTGCAACGCCACTATAAAGCATGATGTCGTTTCCTCATTTTATGTATTTGTTTCAGAGCTTCAGGGGCCCCATACGGGCATTTTCCAGCCTTACATACCCTATAATGCAAAATCAAGCAAAAAGGAAATTTGGGTAATGGTCAAAGAATGTTTCTGTGGACTCCACGTACGTATTTGTGAGTAATAAACTATTCCAAACAGAAGGCAGTAAAGTAGCAAAAGAGAGGGGGATTCAGAATTTTTGTTGACAATGTATTCCTCTCTTAGAGAGTATAGTCTCCTCTTTCACCTAACCAAAAATTAGAATTGACTACATTATGGACATTTTCCAGTCATATATATTTACCTCCGTAAACATCCCAAATGTAGCACCATTTTGCATCTAATCAACCTTAAATTAACAAAAAATTCTTAAAGGTGAGGGGAAAAGATGCTACGCAGTGGAGTGATAACCCCCTTAGACCCCTCCCTAGGACGGCACCTTTATATAATGACAAAGGAAAGATCCCAATGGGGCTGCCCGGCCGAGCGAAAATCGACAGAGGGCGCACTGATATGGGTCCTACCAGTTGCGCGAAACACAA